>QRDG01001766.1:0-47794 GCA_012064385.1 Puccinellia tenuiflora | reverse complement strand
TGTTGGAATTGGTTACAAACCTGGTTAAACTCATCTTCGTCGAAATTACCTTGTACAAGTATTTGGGTGATGCTTTCAACTCTTTACATAGACATAGACTGGTTGATCTGTCTTGTGATAGCTACCTGCCATGGTACACTAACGAAATACTATATCTAAAGTTCCGAATAAGAGTTAGACAGGCAAAACAGAAGCATCTCGTTCTACCATTATTACGTATGAGCCTTGATTTCATTTTATAAGAAACACAAATTCTTATGAACTAACTATTTATTTTCTGCCAAGTTTTAGCAAAAACTGCTTGCAGAACTTGAACACCAAGTCCTTTGCCCTCCAAGTAAGTTTCACCACCCGACCCGGCTGCTTTATTTTGAACCTTGTGTTGTGAGGGTAGTTTAGCTACCAAATGATGGATGACGCCATTGCTGCATTTGGTCTAGTGACTAGTACTTCCAACACTTGACATCAAAATTATTCTAACCTGCTATTGTGGCTCACTAGCTATGTTTGAAAACAGTTTTGATAGTATCTTTCTTCTCAAACGTATAACCAGTTTTAAAAGATTAAACTGTTCACTGGGTTTTTGAGGGTTCAACATATTTGAACACACAATATGCTTTTCTGAGAATCCCGAGGTTTAGAACAGATGGATGTAGGCTTCTGCTTTGGCATGTCAGCTCAAGCAAGATGACCTTACCTCTAATTTTACAAGAGAACAATTCGTTGTTGTTAATAACCACCAGTTTTCGGGAATCTCACTACATGAATATAATACACTAGAGAGGTTTTCCAATACGAGATAAATATAATCTATATAACTTTGTTTCATAATCTATAAAATCATCTCTATGTTCTACTGGTTTAGAAGACACTACTATGATATGTTCTACTGTTTTAGAACTAATTTCTATGAATAAAATTGTTTCATGATCTATGTATGTTGACTGCTCTACCTTACTTATAAGTGGATTTGCTTCATAGCTTCAATTTTGTTGCAATGCATTTTTTTCTATCTGTTTGTTTGAATTTTGGTGGTAGTGATTCTATCTGTTAGGATATTGTTACGTCTCTGTGTTTCTACCTCATATTTTTATCAAGTTGGTGATTACCGGCATCCCTTCTGTAAGTATATTACTTGAACTCAACTTTTATCTGAACTGAGGTCTATGATATAAGATATTGAGAAGGGGTTCATCAAATCGACTGGCTTAAGTTATTGCTCTTTCTAGATCTGATGGTGCCTCTTACTATTTAGACATGTAGTTTTATTTTTCAATGCAAGTTAAATGTATCAGTCACAACTTGCTTACATGGATAGATTTCAATGTTTACCTTTTACATCTATGTGTTTTTATCTGTGGTTGAACTGTAGATCAATATTAGTTAGTAAAAGTCTAGCAATGTACTGTAGTCTGTAGCATATATTCTGATTGCGTTCTTGTTATTACGTATTCGAGGTTTTATGTGATTTTTCCTGAGTATCTTCTTCATTACTTCACGGACCTGATATATTTATGTAGGATGGAAAACCAGTCAAGCTATCAAAGGGTTGCTGGCAAGCCAACTAAACAGAGGCTTGAATCAAGACCCCAAGGCCAACTCGTGCTGAGCCTACTGCCATTGCAAATGTTTCTACTTGATAGGACTGAATGTGTCATTCTCCATGGTGAAAGAACTCTGGAGCATACCCTGAGGTGGCTGTGAAGATCATGGTTCATATTTGCGTCAAGGTAGAGAGTCTTCCCTAGAGAATGGCGCCGTCTTCAAGGAGATGTTAAGGTCTACACCCCTTAAGATGAACCCATTAGTGTCGCATGCACCCTAGGGTCATTGTTCTAGTATATGGTGAAGGGGATGCCTAACAAAACCGTTGAACAGTCAGAGAGTGTTTCGTTCTTGCATGATTGTGTGCTCAGCCTTGAAGTGTGTTCTTAGTAGATTAAGTGTCAAATATATTGAAACCGCTACATTCTTTAGTCCGAAGTAAAACACTTAAGACACATTTGTGTAGAATTTGTATGCAATGCTGGAACATTTGTGTAATGTATATGAAGTTTGAAACTTGTATGCAGCAAGAAGACATTTGTGTAATATGTAAATGCCATTTGATTATATGCATAAACTACTGTTTTGTGCTCTTAATTTGGGGCACTTTCTCAAAGTGCCTCTAAAAACTTTTAGAGGCACTTTTTCAAAATGCCACTAATTCAGTTTGGGGCACTTTCACAAAGCGCCTCAATAGATAATGACCTATTGGGGCACTTTCACAAAGTGCCTCAATAGATAATGACCTATTGGTGCACTTTGGAGAAGTGCCACAAAAGGTTTTAGAGGCACAAGCAAAGGTGGCACTTCTCCAAAGTGCCACTATACATAATTAAGGGCACTTAGGTCACATTTAGGGGCACTTTGAAGTGCCCCTAAATGTCAGCTGTGTTGTAGTGCAATGGACATAAACCGAGGTAACTATCCTTTGTTGTGAGATCCTGCCATTTTCCAAATGTATGGATCCTTCAAAATGATGTCTTGCATATTCCTGTTTGCTTCCCTTTCTCGTGAGATCTTGCCATTTCCAATTGTATGGTTTCAGGTTGTTTCTTATCCATTGTGGAAGAACGATGCTTGGTTCGGGGTGCTGATTATAGGTTACTTCCTCCATGATGCAGGCTCACCATGTCGTTGTTTTTCTTGTTTGTTTGTTTGTTTGTTCTGGATGAAGATTGCGCTGGCGAGCATCTGACGTCGTTCTTTGTGTGCTCTAGAGGGTTGTAGAATAAGATATGTTACCAGTGTTGTAAACATCGTCTCAACGTTTGTATGCTATTATCTTTCTATGTTGCTTATATTCCTGTTTGAGATATTAACTGAATTCTCATTAATCTGTATTAATACATGAGAATTACGGGTAAAATATTTTTGAATCTAATGGTGGCGCGCGGCAAGCCGCGCTTTTAAATATAGTATGGTACATAGATGCACAAGGTACCTAGCTACAAGTTGTGTCGGTACAAATTAACCAGAGATAGAGTAGTTCAAGCTACGGTCCCAACTTGAGATAAGTACATGCAATCCTTTTTTTGTTTAAAATAGTGAGATGATTGCCTGCGATGGCCAGCATGGCAGGATTCGGTTCCTCATTCTCGAGCTTATTGTTTTTCCCCTCTCCCTGGGAGGCAACCGACAGGCGAAAAGGGGGCGATCCCACTCTTCTTGTGCGGCCGGATCGGCGGTCTCCTCCCTCTCTGGCCGTCGTTAAGGCGGCGGGAGGGTGGAGGGGCCTCCGATCTGTGCTTGTGGCCTGTAAATAGTAGAGTAGGGCTCCCCGGCGGCGTTGGCAGGGTGGTGGTGGCGGCGGCGCTGTGGAATAAAGGGGGTGTGGCCGGAGCTCCTTCCCCATCGCGGCGAGGTCTTCTTCGACGGAGCCGTCGAGCTTCTGGCGTTCTGTGTCCATGGATCCATGGATCTGATGGGCTTTGGTGCTCATGGCGTGGTTGCTGCGGCGGAGGTGGTGGTTACGCTCCGGAGCTTTTGTCCCCCGTCTCTGTCTCCGTCTCGGCGAGGTACGCTCTGGCCCTGCCGTGGAGTCTCTGGGGGTGGTGCAGCGGCGTTCCGGTGGTCGTCTGCTGCCTGTACAGCGCGTGGATCTGCCAGCGTGGTTGCAGCATCTTGGGAGCTCGGTCTGAGGTTGAAGGTGGGAGTGGCGGCTGCTCTCCGTCGACGTTGTTGATGAAGGACGGCGGCGCTCAGTTCCAACAAGTACGGGGTGTGTCCCCGGCCGCGTTCGTTCATCGTTTCTCTTCTCGCCGGCCTCGTGCGCGGCGGGTGTCCCCTCTGGTTCATCAAAGGATGCTGGGTTGGAGCTTAGGTGATAGTTTGTCGTGTTTGCTGCTCCTCTGTTGCTGTTTCTTCGTTCGTCTCCAGATCAAAGTGTTGTGGGTGCGTGTGTTGGTTCTGTAATGCTTCTCTGTTATCTATAAACGCGTTCTTCTTTCTCAAAAAAAAAAAATATCCAGGGTTTCTGTTCTGTTATGAAACCATGACGCGCCTACATAGATAAACATGCATGCTATTGTTACAAGTTCAAAAAATGAGAAAAACTAGTATACCATATAAACTAGTATATATCATATATTTTTATGAATCGGAGGGAGTATTTTTTTATAAACTAGTATAAACTAGTCTACTTAGTACAAACTTTGTACTAACTCAGTACAAAATAAGTGACACATTTTATGAATCGGAGGGAGTATTTTTTTTTTTTTTTTGGATAAAGAAACCATACTAATATCATGATGATACGAACTATGTGGACTTGATGGCCCCCAAACATGCCTTTTTGCGGAAAGGCAATATCATGGTTGACAGCAAGAAGCTGTGAAAAGCGGTTCTGGTGTGGATGTGCTACAGCAAGCAAAAGAAAACCTGTAAATTGAATTCCAAACATCTATTGGTGGAAAGAACAATGGAGAAAATAATGAAAAGTAGTGAGGGGCATGGGTACATTTTTAATTTGAGAGGCATGGGTACGTTGGCAATGGATTACTATTTTCTATATATGTTTGGCACATAGTACTATTTAATATTAGAGATTATCCAATACAGTGGAGTTTTATTTGTGCCCCTAAAATACTATGATAATTGCAGACAAGCAATTATATTGTTTTTTTTTTCGGACGGGTATCTCTCCATTTTCCATTACCACGCAGAACAAGGATTGCGGACTTACATCAAAGAGTTTTAAGACAACACATTTCCTTTTTGCAGCTCGTTCATGAGCTACAAAAAGGAAACCAAACAAAAACTATACAGCATGCAGAGTGGCAATGCAGTTTCAAGAGTTCAACAAAAAGCTCTGACTGAAGCCACAAGCAATATTCTTAGCTATGTACAAAACCCGTAATAAGAAAGAAGCATATGCATTACCGTCTCAAGCCTTAACATCCAAGAGATTCAACCTTGCCGATCCTACATTGCACTGCTTTCTCCAGGCTGTCAACATATATAGGAAATCCGTAGTTATTAGTTGTGTCGTTAGAGTAATACAGTTATATCATACCAAGGTTTACGATGAAGATAGTCTATCCCAACAACTATACTTTAGGTGTACTACTATTTCTGTACACGGTACTCATTGGCGATTCCCAATGGGATGAATTACTGGAACTTTTTGACGGGTCAGGTGGAAAATAAAAAGGTACTTAAAACTAACAAACCTGATAATTAGCGAACTTACCTTTGTAAGAACAACAGGCAACTCTTTCTGTTCGTCGTTCCAGCATTCAAAGAGATCGCTAGCTTCGACACCTTCGGTCACAATTCCATTACACACCAATAACTTGTCATTGCACTGCATGTCGTCTGGTTCCCTTTCCGTTGGGGTCCTTCCTACCACGATTTTCTGTGTGGACTGTGGTGGGAGGATCCCTTCACCCGGTACTACTTCGTACTGCGCAGAATTGTTTTTATGAGGCCATATACTGAAACCGACGCTGTGGTCTGTAACGTTGACTATTTTAAAGAAGCTGAGCATGGACACCCTCTTGTTTGTCATGGGGACGGGGAGCTGGGGTGGATCAATCTGGATCAACTCATCTGAGGTGCATAAGATTGTCTGCAAAAAAAGGATGTGGCAGAACGCAGTTGCGGATTAATTGGTACCAGAGAAAAACCAGTACGCGCAACTACATCATCTGGTTGTTTCTACCAACTGATGCTCAACTTTGAAAAAGACAAAAGATGTTTAGACTATTTCAATAAGTCTTGTTCTTTGGGAACTGGAAGAACAAAAAACGACGAGTCGAAATGGGTATGAGTAGCATGACAAATGTTGCATCGCTAACAAAAAATTTAAGTAATGCGTTCTAAATTTGTTTGATACACTGCCAAAAAATTGATTCTTTCTGAGTGTCGAGCTAGATCTCAAGTGCATCTTACCCGGAAGTCGGGCTCTAGTACAGACGTATACCGGGTATTTCTTAAACTCCACCCGGCAAATCCAGCTACTCGGCATACTTGTACGGCACCTGGCCATGCTAGCAGAAGTTGACGGCTCCGTGATGGCACCACCTATTTGACACTCAGCATCTAGTGAGTTAAAATCCTTTTTTTTGTCATATTAATCCGATCTGCCGAGTGTATATACTTGGCATATATCCAGGTTTGCTGAGAGTGTGCACTCGGCATATATGTCCATTTGTACGAAGCTGGGATATGTTTATCGGATTTGCTAATTCTCAGTCGCTTGAGAATTAGTTAAATCTCAGTCACGTATTTGATTCGGGTTTTTTTCTGTTTTTTCTTCCGGTGCGTCGCTCGTTCTCGTGATCTCGTCAGTCTTTTTTTGCGGCCCACGGGTTGTGCGCGGCGTGTGTGTATGTGGCTGAGTTGTCCTATTGGGCTTTTTTTGTTGCGCTGCGTGATGTTTCGTGGGATTTTCTTTTCTTTTTTTTCCTTTTGAATTTTTTTGTCCGTTGTTAATCGTTTTGATATTTTTCATTTCAATAGCGAGAAGACCTGGAGACCGGATACCTGCAATTTGAAACAGTTCAGGATAGAGGACACGAAAGGCGGCAAGGCGATACAAGTTGCGGCGACTAGGGCGGCGGCAACCGGGCGGCAGCGGCCGGTGGTGGGCGGAGCGTTGCTGTGGTGTGTTCCTCGTCGCCTCTGCTTCAATTTTTCTCCCGCGGGAGATCCTTCCAGGTAAATCCCTTCTCTCTCCCGGTCAGATCCCGCGGTCGACGCCCACTGATGGATGGGCCGGAGCATTGTTGTACGCGATGATTGCATAATTTCCCCTGAGATGGGTGTGCATGAGGTGTTCTTGCATGGATCTAGGCTACTGTGTATTTCCCAGAAGTAATTAGGCCATGGCGATGGGGGAGGACGAGAGGGTCCTGTGTATTTTTTCTGATGTGTTCGTGATGTGGATTTTGTTGTGCTTTTGTGTGTGGGTTCGTTTCCAATCTGATGACATTCACAAACACGTATGGACTAGAATCTTATGCACCCATATGGTACTGTATAGGTTCCTGTTCGAGTTCCCTCGAATCCTAGTGTCAATTCGATTTGCTCTAGCAGCTTGCTCACATGAAGCAATTGGGTGGGGGAGGGAGGGGAAGGGGGGCTGTCAAAATTTTCTGCTAATGTCTGTGTATGTTTGCCACATGCTTTTGATGATTTTTGCTTGGCGATGCTGCAACTTATCCATGGTATATGAGAGAGTTAGATTGTGTAAGAAGCAGCACAGACGACGACATGTGTTTGTAATTTTTTGCTTGCAGCAACATCACTGATACTGGTTGTCCTATGTTCATGTCATTTGATTTTTTACTACAGCCTGAGCTCCATGATATGCATGTTTGGCTACATTTTTAACTCTCTAATGTAGAGAACAAGGGAACCACCAGTTATGGTCAAACTTGTACGTTCGTTGACCAACGAAATTTAAGTGCGCCTTATATTTTAGGACAGAGGAATTATTTATGGAAGTGAGTGTGCTTGTTTAGAATATTTTTCTATTGTTCTGTACTTTTTGCAGCGGAACAACTGTTAGCTAAATGTGTACTGCAATATATGTATATATTACAAGTTCCCCCCTAATAATGATTGTTTGAATAGTTTTTTAGGTCTTATTGAGATGTGAGTTATGGAGATAGAAGGGAATGGCTCCTGTAGACTTTTCAATTATGGAGATGTGAGTTATGTGCTATGTATGTGCAACTGATTGCTAGACTTTTTCATGTTGGGCGCAATTAGGGTCGTATTGCATATGGGCTGCAACTAAGGTCCTAGTTTCATGCCGGACGCAACTAAGGTCATAGTTGCATGTCAGGCGTATCTAGGGGGTCATAGTGTCATGTCGTGTCAACCAAGGTCCTAGTTGCATAGGGTGTGCAACTAGGGTCGTACTTACATGTGGTGTCCAACTAGGGGGGTCCTAGTTTCATGTCGGGCGCAACTAGGGTTGTAGTTGCATATGGGCTGCAACTAAGGTCCTAGTTTCATGTCGGGCGCAACTACGGTCATTGTTGCATGTGAGCGGAACTAGGGTCGTATTTACAGGTCGGGCGCAACTTAGGCGGTCATAGTGTCATGTCGTGTGCAACCAAGGTCCTAGTTGCATATGGTGTGCAACTAGGGTCGTACTTGCATGTGTTATCCAACTAGGGGGTCCTAGTTTCATATGGTGTGCTCATCAGCTTCCTCTACGGTCCAAGCATTCGCGTGACGACGACGTCAACGACGCTTGTCAGCCTACTGAGTCTATTTCGGTTTATCTCCGGTCTGATCATCCACGACGTTCCTGCTGTTCACGACGCTACCGCTACGACTACGGGGGGTGTTAGAGTATACGTGTACGTACCAGCCAGTCACGTTAGGATAGAGATATGATTATTGTCTTGTCTTGGACTTCAAGATAATCCCATGTACGACTATATATACTCGTTCATGAGACTCAATAATACATCCAACATTTTACGTCAATCTCATTATTCTCCATATATGCCAAGTGTATACACTCAGGCATAGCGTTGACACTTGTTAGATCCCGGTACCCGTGTTGAACTTATGATTTTTTATTTGCTGAGTATTCAACCTGACACTGCGCAACTAGGATGGCCTCCGTTTCCGTGGGCTGGCCGTCAGTCTACTCCTTTTTACCGAGTTACGGTGAATTTTTTTAATGGGTCAGGTGGAAAATAAAAAGGTACTTAAAACTAACAAACCTGATAATTAGCGAACTTACCTTTGTAAGAACAACAGGCAACTCTTTCTGTTCGTCGTTCCAGCATTCAAAGAGATCGCTAGCTTCGACACCTTCGGTCACAATTCCATTACACACCAATAACTTGTCATTGCACTGCATGTCGTCTGGTTCCCTTTCCGTTGGGGTCCTTCCTACCACGATTTTCTGTGTGGACTGTGGTGGGAGGATCCCTTCACCCGGTACTGCTCCGTACTGCGCAGAATTGTTTTTATGAGGCCATATACTGAAACCGACGCTGTGGTCTGTAACGTTGACTATTTTAAAGAAGCTGAGCATGGACACCCTCTTGTTTGTCATGGGGACGGGGAGCTGGGGTGGATCAAACTGGATCAACTCGTCCGAGGTGCATAAGATTGTCTGCAAAAAAAAGGATGTGGTAGAACGCAGTTGCGGAATAATTGGTACCACAGAAAAACCAGTACGTGCAACTACATCATCTGGTTGTTTCTACCAACTGATGTTCAACATTCAAAAAAGACAAAAGAGTTTTAGACTATTTCAAGAAGTCTTATTCATTGGGAACCGGAAGAACAAAAAACGACGAGTCGAAATGGGTATGAGTACACCACTGTCCACTACCATAGATCCGGTTGAAAGTCCCCCCCCCCCCCCCCCCCCCCGCGTCGCTCTCACCCAGGGCGACTCAGGGGCGACACACCCAAACCCTAACTCTCCCGCCGCCGTCCACCCCCCGTGCCCGTGCCGCCGCCGGAGGAAGCCGCCGGGCTAAGCCCCACGCGGCCGACGGCGGCGGCGGGGCGATTCCTCGTGGTTCCCCGTGTCCCTGGGTGGCGGGACTCGGCGAAGCTTGGCGATTCTCCGACGCCTGCTACCTCCTCTCGGTGAGCTCCTACGGGCTCTGCCGGTGGCGTGACGCGGTGCAGCGGCGAGGCTCTGCGAGTGGTGGTGGGTCGTCGTGGTGGAGCTCACGCTGGCCGTGGCCCTCTGTTTGGGCCCGATCTGGGTCCGGCCGGGCCGGGCGCTCCATCTCCGCGGCGTTGCGGCGCTCGGATCCCCCCTGGCAGCTGCGTGGTGGCGCGCTTGGGGCGCGGCGGCGCTGGTTGCAGGGCTGCAGCCCCGGACCGCGGTGGTCTTGGGCCTCGGGTAGCGCTCCTCTGCCTCTGCCGGCATGGTGCTCGGCGGGGTGAGTTGGCTAGTGCTGCGTCCGGCGGCCTTGGAGGATTTGGGACCTGTGCTGATGGTTGGCCGTCGGAGGTCTCCGCAAGGTGTGGTCGACATCGATGGCTGGTGGTGTCCGACCGGTGAACTCCGCGTGGTGCGGTTGTTTGCGGTGGGTTGCTTCAAGGGTGCCGGCTCAAGGTACCACTCTCTCCTCTTGGTTCGGGATATGCTGGGGTGCGGTTGTAGGGCTCGGGAGAAATCCTTGTCGGGTGAATCCGACGCTGTCGCCATTCCTCCTTGGAGGGCGTTGTGGTAGCCCTTCTTTCCGCTCCCCGCTGAGCACCGGGGGAAACCCTAGTACCAGCCCCGCTGGTCCGGGCAGCAGCGGCGTGCGACGTCGCAACCCTTCCTGAAGGTGCTGTTTTTGGTGCTCAGGGATCTTTGGTCCTCGATGGTTGGTGGTTGGTGATTCATTTGTTGCCTGGCAAAGTTGTGCACTTGCAGCTTGCCGGCCGTCCAAGTTTTGGGAGTTGCTTAAGCTGCCATTTGAAGCCGGGTTGGCGAGTTTGATCCACCTCGGATTGCCTCGTTCCCTTCGACACCCCTTCTTGGAGTTAGTTGGGTGGCTACCACACGATCAAGTTCATAGTGCTTCTGCCTTGCTTGATCAAATGATGATGGAAGCGGACGCCCTCCCTCATGTTGGCATGGTTTGCGAGCTTCTTGTCAGCAGGGTCTGTCTGTGTGTTTCTCTCTTCGGCTAGCCTTCGCGTGGTCTCGGCCCCGTTGATGTGCTTGCTCAAGACCCTCCCCTGGTTGCCGTTGCGGAGTGGAGCTTCGGGCTTTTGGCGGCATCTCGGCTCATCTTTGTTCAATGACGACTCAATTGTTGCCTCCCCATCCTGCTAATCGCCTCGACCTCCGTGGCGGAGCTCCCTGTCGGGGATATGAACCCCGGATACCCCTAAGAGGACCATTTCTTCAAGAACTACATGGGCCGGCTACATCGTGCCGCCTGAAGCCCGCCGGATGAAGCAGGCCGCTTCGCCTACCCGGAGGCGGACGGCCGGCTAGAGCAGCCGGCCTCTACCAACCGACCAGTCCGTACTGGTAGGCCCAGATCGTCCAGCTCCTGTCGGACGTTACAGCTACAGTGTAATGATGAGATAGTACCAGCCGGCTCCAGAGTAGTGATGTCATAGGGGCAATCGTGTAATCTCCTTGTAACCTAAAACCCTAGCCGCTGCCTATATAAGGCATGCATGGGCCTCCTGCGCGAGGCAAGCAAGAGCAACAGACACAGGCAGGAAGGAGAGGAGCAGACCCACGTAGATCATCATCTACCTCCAGCCGGCTTGACATCTCAAGCCGGCACCACCGCCATACAGCTCCAGGAGCAAACCTTGTAGCTCGTTTTGTGATCAATCAATAAGAACAAGAAGAGCAGGACGTAGGGGTGTTACCTCCACAAGGAGGGCCCCGAACCTGGGTAATTGACGTGTGTTTGCATGTTGGTTGCCCAATCCCGCGCGAGCATCCGATCGTCGCCTGCCCCATACTCTTTTCCGTCTTTGATGGATATGCCGTGCTACCCACCATGACATTTGGCGCCCACCGTGGGGCTCGCGGCGAGCGGAGTCACGTTCTGCGCGGGATCCCGGACTGTGGATGGTCGGCGGATCGTCTCCGGCCTCGTGCTCTCCATCGGCTCCGTCGGCTGCGTCCTCGACAACACCAACAGCTTCGCCGACGTGGACGTCGCCAGCGGAGGAGCGATCGTCACCCTTGGCGACTTCCACGTCTACGTCGCCGTCGCCGCTCAGGAGTACCCGGAGGTGGTCTACTCGAGCTTGGCTCCTTCGATCTTCGACGCCAGCACCTGCAACGATGACTCCGCCTTCGGCTACCTCAACTCCGGCGACGCGGACCGCGACGTCGCCAAGCTCAACGTCTACGCCGAGGTGCACATGGTCGAGCACGCGGCGGCAGGAGGCCCCGTCACCACCACCGTCCATGAAGCTGGCGAACCTTCGCGCTACCAGCGCAACCTGGAGGCCGACTTCGAGCTGCTAAGCACCCCCATCGCGCCGAGTGCTGATCCAGTCAAGGCGGCGGCTGAACTCGAGAGGATGCGGCAGCAGATCTATGACAAGGCGCTAAACCTCGCGTCGACTCAGCGCCGGCTCAGCGCCACAATTCGCGAGTACAATTCTGCACACGGCATCGAGCAGGCGGACCGCAACGCGGAGAAGCTGAATGAAGTCAGGCGCAAAGGAGGAGATCTTGGTGGCGCCATGAACCGTGCCGGCCAGGCACATGAACTCACCGACCTCAGCTTCCCCGAGTACAGCTGTCCTACGCAAAACATGAGGGCGGCGGAAGCAGCGGCCGCTGAGCTACCCTATCTCCAAGGCGAAGAACTACGTCAACAGATGTGCCGGGTTTGGCAACTCATCAACACGGCCAACCGGCAGCAGCGGGAAACGGAGGCAACGGCGAGCAAGGGGCATCATGAGCCACCTCCAGGCTACGATGCAGCCGGCAAGTCCAAGCAAGGCGCAGAGGCGTCGTCCACGAGCCGCGGAAGGGCGAAGGACAAGCAGCCACGAGTTCATCGCGAGGGGAGCGCGAGCTCGCATCCTCGTGATCACGGCCGTGATCCGGCTGGACGACGCGAAGACGGCAACCGGAGCGAGCCTCGAGCCGGACGGAACGTCAAGGAGCGAGTCGGCCACAAAGTCACCATCGACGAGCGCCTGGGGCCGTTAGGACCTGAAACCAGCGACGACGCACGCCACCGCATCGACGTGCTCAAGCTGTCAAGCATCATCGAGGAGGAGGACATTGCTGCTCATCGCTGTTTCGGACCCCGCATCCGGAGCGAGCGATTCCCGAAGGGATTCACTCTCCCCAGGGACACACCCAAGTACAATGGCACCGCGAAGCCGGAGGACTGGCTCGCCGACTACGTCATGGCGGTCAACATCGCAGGCGGCAACAAACGGGTGGCCGTGCGCTACGTGCCACTCATGCTCCAGGGATCGGCGCGGACTTGGCTCAACAGCCTTCCGAAGGAGAGCGTCAACAGCTGGCTGGACTTCGAGGAGGTGTTCAACCGCAATTTCACCGGCACCTACTTGCGCCCTGGCAACGCACAGCTGCTCGCGCTGTGCAAGCAGAAGGACGGCGAATCGGACCGGGCATACCTCACCCGGTGGACAAGCCTTCGCAACTCCTGCGAGGGAGTACTCGAGCTCCAGGCCGTCCAGTACTTCATCCAAGGGTGCCGAGACCAGACGCTGCTCAAGCACCGGCTCCTGAGGAAGAGCCCAAAGACCATGGCGGAGCTCATGGCAATCGCCGACGAGTACGCCACCGCCGACGCGGGCATGACCAACCCAATCCGACTCGACGAAGCCGGACGAATCATCACGACGGAACCGGCAGCACGTCGCAGCCGGACGGAGAACCAAGACGGAGGAAAATCGACCCGGCGTGACTCCGACGCGGCCGGCAAGCGCAAGTCTGCAGACGACCGTGTCGAGTCCAAGGTCGTCGCTACGACCGAAGGAAGGCCGGCAGGAGGCTTCGACAACCGCCGCATGAGAACGAGCGGCGACATGCGCCGGACAAGGGCGAGGAACAACTACGACTACATGCTCGATCAACCGTGCCGGAACCATGGCGACCGGCCAGCAAACCACACCGTCAGGCAATGCACTCTCGGACGCCCGAGGACCGCCACCGTACGAGCGGCGAAACCCGCCTCGGGATGAAGCCAGACGGGACGATCGAGGACGCGACGACAGACGACGCGAAGACAGGGATCGCGATGATCGCCAACGCGAAGAAGAAAGGGAGCGCCTTCCGGATCCGCCTCCGAGGGGTCCAGACGGCTACCAGAACCCGGATGCCGCCTACATCGTATTCGTCAGCGAGCGCGACTACAAGCGAAGCCGGCGCGAGCGGTTCAAGGAAGTGAACGCGGTGGTTCCACCTGTCCCCCAGTATCTCAACTGGTCACAGGAGCCGATCACGTGGGATCGCCGCGACCACCCGGAGCTGATGCCCAACCCAGGCGGCTATGCTCTAGTCTTAGAGCCCATGATAATCTCCCCTACCAAGCGCGCTTGCACCTTCTCACGCGTCCTCATCGACGGAGGCAGCAGCATCAACATCCTCTATCGCGACACGCTGGAGAAGCTGGGCGTCTCCGAGTCCAGCTTGACGCCGAGCCGGACGGTCTTCCACGGCATCGTGCCGGGGCGAGCCGGTTCGTCCATGGGCCTCATTCGGCTGGACGTCCTATTCGGCACCAAGAGCAACCACCGCCGAGAGACCATCTCCTTCGAGGTGGTCAACCACTCCAGCGCCTACCACGCCATCCTCGGGCGGCCGGCGCTCGCCAAGTTCATGGCGGTGCCCCACTACGCTTACCTCAAGATGAAGCTACCAGGCCCACGCGGGATCATCACCGTCGCCGGAGACTATAAACGCTCCATCGCATGCGCCTCCGACAGCGCAAAGGTGGCCGAGACCATGGTCTGCAATGAGGAGATGAAGCAATTCAAGCGTAAGGCTAGCGAGGAGAAGTTGGAGATCCCCGAGTCGGCCAAGCCGGCTGGCGAGTCGAACTTCCAGGCGGCCCGGGACACAAAGAAGATCTACTTCGACGACAGCGACAAGTCCAAGTTCGTCTCCGTGGGGGCGAGCCTGGACCTCAAATAGGAAAGCGCGCTCGTCGAGTTCCTCCGTGAGAACCGGGACATCTTCGCGTGGTCCCCCAAGGACATGCCTGGTGTGCCGAGGGAACTCGCCGAGCACTCTCTTCACGTCCGGCCGGATGCCAAGCCGGTAAAGCAATCCCTGCGACGCTTCGCGGAAGGAAGAAGACAGCTTATAGGAGAAGAAATAGCCCGGCTACTCGCGGCCGGGTTCATCAAAGAAGTGCAACACACGGAGTGGCTAGCCAATCCGGTGATGGTGGAAAAGAAGAACAAGAAGTGGCGGATGTGTATCGACTACACCCACCTCAACAAGGCT
Source organism: Puccinellia tenuiflora (assembly GCA_012064385.1). Classification (NCBI taxonomy): domain Eukaryota; kingdom Viridiplantae; phylum Streptophyta; class Magnoliopsida; order Poales; family Poaceae; genus Puccinellia; species Puccinellia tenuiflora. Next base: position 32,859 of record QRDG01001766.1, on the reverse strand, counting down.
TGCCCTAAAGACCCCTTCGCATTGCCGCGCATCGACCAAGTGATCGACTCCACGGCCGGCTGCGACCTCCTCTCCCTCCTCGACGCCTACTCCGGCTACCACCAAATTCCGCTGAACCCGGACGACCAGCTCAAGACCGCCTTCATCACCCCATACGGCCCGTACTGCTACACCACCATGCCGTTCGGCTTGAAGAACGCGGGAGCAACATACCAGCGCTGCATGCAGAAATGCCTGCACGACCAGATCGGCCGCAACGTGCACGCCTACGTCGACGACGTCGTCATCAAGACCAAGGAGAAGCATACCCTCCTCCTCGACCTCAAAGAAACCTTCGACAACCTCCGCCGCTTCCAGATGAAGCTCAACCCGGAGAAATGCGTGTTCGGCGTTCCAGCCGGACAGCTACTCGGCTACCTTGTGTCGGCACGAGGGATCGAGGCCAACCCGGAAAAAATCGCCGCCATCGACAACATGCGACAGCCGAGAAGACGTCAAGGACATCCAGAAGTTCGCCGGGTGCCTAGCTTCCCTCAGCCGTTTCATCAGCCGGCTCGGGGAGAAGGCTCTCCCGCTCTACCACTTACTGAAGAAAACGGACAAGTTCGTCTGGAGCGACGCGGCCGACGCCGCCTTCAAGGAACTCAAGCGGGCGATGACCACCACCCCAGTCCTAGCACCGCCGACTCCAAAGGAGCCCATGCTCATGTACATCGCCGCCTCCAATCGAGTCGTCAGCGTGGTCCTAGTGGTGGAACGAGACGAACCCGGCAAGCAGCGGCCGGTTCAGCGGCCAGTCTACTACCTCAGCGAGGTGCTCTCGCAGTCGAAGCAAAACTACCCGCACTACCAGAAGCTCGTATACGGCGTGTACATGGCAACGAAGAAGCTGAAACATTACTTTCAAGAGCACCCGATTAAAGTGATAAGCGACGCACCGCTTGCCGAGATCATAGGCAACAAGGATGCAACCGGCAGGGTTGCGAAATGGGCGATCAACCTGACGGCGCACGGAGTCGAGTACGACAAGAGAACAGCGATCAAGTCGCAGGAGCTGGCGGACTTTCTCGCCGACTGGACGGAGACGGACCACGTACCGCCGCCACCCGGCTCCGGCGAACATTGGCTCATGCATTTCGATGGATCCAAAAGATACTGGGGACTCGGCGCCGGAATCGTCCTCACCTCACCCAAGGGGGGCCGACTCGAATACGTTCTACAGATCCACTTCACGGCGTCCAACAACGTAGCCGAGTATGAAGCTCTCGCACACGGTCTCAAGCTCGCCAAGGCCATGAACATCAAGCGAATCCTCTGCTACGGCGACTCCGACTTGGTGGTCCAGCAGACCACTGGTCATTGGGACGCCAAGGACCCCAACATGGCCGCCTACCGCTTCTTCGTCCAGCAGCTCGCGGGATACTTCGAAGGATGCGAGTTTCACCACATCCACCGCTCCAACAACGAGGCGGCCGACACCCTGGCGAACATTGGCTCTCTTCGCGAGGAAATCCCACCCCGCGTCGCCCTCGAGAAGCTCTACAAACCATCCATCACGCCGTGTCCCGGCTCCGATTCCATCCGGATGCCGCCGGACACGGAGTCGGCTGGGCCGGCTCCAGGCGAGACGGAGCCCGTCGAGGTCCTCGTCATCGAAGCGGCTCCACCATGGACCCAACCCTTCCTCGCCTACCTCGCCAACAACGAGCTCCCGGCGGACGAGCTCATCGCCAGGCAAATCAAACGCCGGGCAAGTGCTTACACCATCATCAACAACGAGCTATACAAGCGCAGCGTATCCGGAATGTTCCAACGCTGCGTGAGCCAAGAAGAAGGAAACAGGATCCTCAAGGAGATCCACCAAGGCGAATGCGGCCATCACGCATCTTCAAGGGCAATTGTGGCTAAGGCGTTCAGGCACGGGTTCTACTGGCCGACTGCGCTGGCGGACGCGAACCAGCTGGTCCGACTCTGCAACGGCTGCCAACGATTTGCAACGCAGAAGCACACGCCGGCTTCGGCGCTCAAGACAATTCCCATCACTTGGCCGTTTGCCGTCTGGGGACTCGACATGGTGGGACCACTGAGGAGATCCAGTGGAGGCATGACACACTTGCTGGTAGCGGTCGACAAGTTCACGAAATGGATTGAAGCCAAGCCGATCAAGAAACTGGATGGACCAACAGCAGTCAAGTTCTTCAAAAGCATCATCTACCGCTTCGGCTACCCCAACAGCATCATCACGGACAACGGGACAAACTTCGTCAAGGGAGAATTCGCCAAGTTCTGCGGCAGGACCGGCATCCGGCTCGACGTGGCCTCGGTCGCACACCCGCAGTCGAACGGGCAAGTCGAGCGAGCAAACGGCCTCATTCTAGCCGGCATCAAGCCTCGGCTGCTCGAACCGCTCGAGCGGGCAGCCGGCGCATGGGAAGAAGAGCTGCCTTCCGTCCTCTGGAGCCTAAGGACGACGCCGAATCGCTCAACCGGCTTCACCCCCTTCTTCCTCGTCCACGGAGCTGAAGCCGTCATGCCAACGGACATCGAGCACGACGCACCCCGGATCGTGCTGTACACGGAAGCGCAAGCTTAGCAAGCCTACGAAGACGGCATGGACCTGCTCGAGGAAGCACGTCAACTTGCCGAATCAAGGTCGGCAATGTACCAGCAACAGCTACGCAACTACCACAGCCGGCGCATCAAGAACGTCCACTTTCGAGAAGGCGACCTCGTGCTCCGGCTCATCCAAGACACCAAAAACATGCACAAGTTGTCATCGCCATGGGAAGGACCATTCATCGTCAGCAAAGCACTCATCAACGATGCCTACTACCTCATCGACGCCCGCGAGCACAAGAAGGACACGATGGACAAGGAAGGCGATGAAACGGAAAGGCCATGGAACGCGGCACTCTTGCGTCGATTCTACACTTGAGAAAGTACAATGAACAAAAGCATTGGAATTAAACAAGGTCTTACAGATGGAAGCTGGATAATAAAACAAAAGAGGGAGGTCCACAGGCGGACCTACCCCGCGCAACTACAAGGCGGAGCCGGCAGAGCTCCCTAAGCGGCAGCCTTCGCCTTCCCAGATCCGCCTATCTTCTTGCCGGCCCAATGCTTGATGCAGAGGGTGCCGTCGAACACCTTCACGAAGAAGACGCCCTTGTCACGTCGGAGGCGGAAGCAGAGGATGAAGCCGGCTTCGAGCTCGTAGAAGTCGGCGAACTCGTCCCAGCCCCTGACGAACTCCACCCGGTTGACAACGGCATTGCCCACCACCTGGGAGGTGAACCGGACGGTTGCATCCCACGGACCCTGGGAGGCACCCTCACGGAAGAGCTTGAACTTGAAGTGGCCAGCGCCTGGCAGCGCGTCGGCGAGGGCGTCGGGAAGCCTCTGCACTGGCCCAGTAACTGGCGAGTGCAGGATCAGGAGGAACTCCCCGATGGGGAACACACCCCAAGCCGGGCGCCGCGGGTTCTCCAGCGAGTCGGAGGAGGCGGAAGACAGCTCCGTGCTCTCTTCCTCGCCACCGGCGACAGCAGACGGAGCGTATTTCGGAATCGGGTCGAAGCCCGGAGGTGGAAGAACAGGAGTGGCTTCCTCCTCGCTCGACGTGCCGTCAAGAACGAGGAGTTGCTTGCCACGACCGGCGACGATGCTGATGCCGCCACCGGCGGCACCCGCACTCCTCACACCAGCACGGCCGCCGCCCTTGACGCGGCCAGCAATGCTACCGGTGGCAGCGGAGGCGACCGCGTTCCCTCGCCCACGGCCGCCGCTCTTAGGGGGACGACCGCGAGGACGTTTCGCTGGAGGAGCAGCGACGGTCTCCTCAGCGGCAGCGTCCATGGGCTCAGATTTCACCATGGCTGAGATGCGCAAGGAAATGAGACGAGGAAGGCGAAGAGGAAGCAAAGAGGCGCGAATGAAGGAGGAGGAAGAAAACGGTCAAGATTTATAGCACAAACAAGGGACAACGTGGGAGACCCAACCGTCGCCCACGATCCCACGATCTACACGTGGCGACGAAACAGTTGACGGGACACTTCAGTAACTGTAACCGGGTCCACGCACAGAAGCCAAGGAGGCAAGGCCAAGCCGGCAAAAGATACCCGGGGGCTGCGCACCCGCCAAGGCGGCTGCCCAGACCCGGACGAATATAAAAATCACCCCGAGTCATGGACTCGGGGGCTGCGAAGCCGTCAGCCGGCAAAGGATTCCCGGGGGCTGCGCACCCGCCAAGGCGGCTGCCCAGACCCGGACGAATATAAAAATCACCCCGAGTCATGGACTCGGGGGCTGCGAAGCCGTTAGCCGGCAAAAGACACCCGGGGGCTGCGCACCCGCCAAGGCGGCTGCCCAGACCCGGACGAATATAAAAATCACCCCGAGTCATGGACTCGGGGGCTGCGAAGCCGTCAGCCGGCAAAAGATACCCGGGGGCTGCGCACCCGCCAAGGCGGCTGCCCAGACCCGGACGAATATAAAAATCACCCCGAGTCATGGACTCGGGGGCTGCCAAGCCGTCAGCCGGCAAAAGATACCCGGGGGCTGCGCACCCGCCAAGGCGGCTGCCCAGACCCGGACGAATATAAAAATCACCCCGAGTCATGGACTCGGGGGCTGCGAAGCCGTCAGCCGGCAAAACATACCCGGGGGCTGCGCACCCGCCAAGCCGGCTGCCCAGACCCGGATGAACATATAAAAATCACCCCGAGTCATGGACTCGGGGGCTGCGAAGCCGTTAGCCGGCAAAAGATACCCGGGGGCTGCGCACCCGCCAAGGCGGCTGCCCAGACCCGGACGGATATAAAAATCACCCCGAGTCACGGACTCGGGGGCTGCGAAGCCGTCAGCCGGCAAAAAATTCCCGGGGGCTGCGCAGCCGGCAAGCCGGCTCCGCAGACCCGGACGTATATCTAAAACACCCCAAGTCATGGACTCGGGGGCTGCACGATATAACGACAACAGAAGATAGGCGATAAGCAGGGCGTGAAATTTCGACCCGGATTGATGCTCAAACCGGCCCAAAATTCGGGGGCTAGGTATGGTGATCATCATCACCAAAGACAAGCACGAATTATAGCACAAAGGCCCAGCAGTCACAGAGGAAACGACACTCACGATAGCAGACCATGACAGGAAGCAGAATAGCAAATTTTTACATAATGACCTTCAAAAGTGTCCAAGACAACAAAATGGTTAATGTGGCAGGACATTTGACGGCACAGAGTAACAATTACACCCGGCATACCGGGGAGGCAAGCGAATCAGGCGGCAGCAGCGTCGCCGGCTCCAGCATCTTCAGTCGGCTTCGGCATCGATGACGGCTCGGCAGGTACCAGCGCCGTCAAGTCAACCGCCTCGGAAATCCGCTTGGAAGCCTCGGCAATTTCTGGACGCAAGTTCGCGAAGGACGTCCCCTCGCGGAAGCCGTCCATCAGCCTGCTCGTTTGCAGGCCAGGGTACCAGGACTTCACCACGGCCAGGGCCATGTCGGTGCCACCGCGCGCCGCCATCTCCACCTGATCGTTGATGCCGGCAGGCGCTCCTTCGAGCCGGGCGCATAAGTCGTGGAGAGTAGCCGGCAAGGGAGTGTCCGGCCACAAATTCTCAAGCACGCCTTCTGCCGCCTCCTTCAGCCGCTTGAATTCCTGGCCGAGTCGCAGAAGACGGGAGGCGGTAGTCGGAGAAGACCTAGCAGCGGCACCAGAGGACTCCGGCCGAGAGCGGGCCGAGGCAGCATCTTGTTGGAGTTGCGCATCCACCTCAGGATAGAGGCCTGCACTTCAAATCGGTAAGGCCGGGTAGAAGACCTAAAGCAAGAAACCAAGGAGAAAGGAGATCTCACTTACCGAGGATCAGCTCGTTTGCGCTCTCAACTTCCTTGACCAAGCCGCTCACCAGCTGTTCATGCTCAAGCTCGCGCGCCTTGGCCTCCTGGACGATTTTGTCGCTGGTCTCGACGGAATCCTTCAGCAGATCCTTCAGCTTGGCCGCGTCCCCGCGGAGAGATTCAATCTCGCTCTGCTTCTGGCGCTCCGACTCCCGCACCCTCGCCGCCTCCTCGCCCAGCCGGACGACCTCGAGGCGGCGCTCTTCTGATGCCTTCTCCGCCGCTTGGAGATCGGCCTTGGTTGAGGTCAAGGCGGCGTCCTTGTCCTTCAGCTGCTTCTCCAAGCCGGCGCGGGAAGTGGAGTCGCCTGCGAAGATCAAGTCACCGTCAAGCCAAGACATGCAAGAGAAAAGGCGGAACGTCAAGACAGAGTGCGGAAAGAAAAAGGGAGCCAAACCTTTGGCCGCCTCAAGCTCCCGCTTGAGCAATGTCGCCTCCTTATTCGCCGCGGCAAGGCCTTGCTCCATGGAGGAGCAGAGCAATGACACGTTGGCCAAGTTCTCCCTGGCCACCCGCTCCGCCAGTTCGGCGAGGGGAAATTTTCCCGACGCGTCGGGCCGAGCCGGCACCGGTCCGGAGTACGTCGGAGAAGACACCAAAGTCGATTGGCGAGGGCCGGGGAGCAAGGCCGTCGCTTCCGCGATGGCCTTATCCTTGGCCGTCACGGCCACAGTTAAAGAAGGGGTGGGGAAGGCAGTATACCCAGCCCCGACGCCGGGCTGGGGAACCACTGAAAAGCGCCCACTGGCGTCTCGGCGTCTCCACCTGAAGCCGGAGGGTTGAAGTCGACTACAAGGGGGGCCGCCTCCTCCAGCACTCGGCTGGCCGCCTCCGTCGTCTTCGTCTCCGAAGGCGGATCAGCCGCCTCCGCCAGCACTCGGCTGGCCGCCTCCGTCGTCTTCGCCTCCGAAGGCGGATCAGCCGCTTGCGCCGCGGGGACCTCGGTGACAGGCACCGATGCCGACTCCTTCACCGCGACGACTGCCGTCTCCGCTATAGGGAGCGGTGCCCTACGAAACAAGGAAGGCGTCACCAACGAGTGCAAGTTGCGAAGATTACCACCACAAGACAAGGACTTACCCGACGCACGAGCCCAGCACCTTGGCCGCCCTCCTCTTCGTCCGCTTTGGCGGAGGGGGAGGCACAGCGTCGGACGGGCGCTTCACGCCTCCGGAAGGCACATCGCCGCCTTTCGCCGGGACGACAGGGTCCTCGACCGGCCGCTCCGTGCGAGCCGGCACCACCTTGGCCCCGGCGGAGGCCTCTGCGGAATCGCCGGCTTCCGTGCCCGCTGCCGCCTTCTCCTCGGCCGCCTCGGCGGCCGCTGGTTGCCTTGCAGCCGCCTGGGCATCCATTGACGCCCGGATCGCGTCCGCCTGCGCCAGCTCCGCGTAAATAGCCTTCTCCATATCCTCAATACCCGAGTCATAGCCAAGAACAAAAGGAGGAGAAAGATTAACCACCTGGGCGCGGGCCTTGCCGGCGGCGGGTTCGGTCCTCTCCGCGTCCGCCGCCTTCGTCCCCTCCTCGTCCTCCCTCGAGGCCAGCAGCTGCTCCACAGTAAAATCAGCATCAGATGCTCCTAAGGCTAAGACTGCCTGCGCCGTCCGAGCATAAAACTCCCTCTCCAAGTCATCCGGATTCGAATCGTAAATGAAATCACCACCCAAAGCAGGACCAATCACCTCGTTTTCGGCCCCACCAGTCTGGGCCTCCTCCTCCTCCGCCATTCTAGCGCCGACCTCGGCCCGGACGTCGGCCATGATCTCGTCCGCCCGGGCCTCGGTCTCAGACGTCTCCACCCTCGTTCTTCCGGCTGGCGACAGGCCGCCTGTGGTAGGCCGGGAAGACGCCGAAGCCCGCTTTTGGCGGGATGCACGCCCCGCTTCTCAAATGCGCCCTTCCGCTTGGGCGGCGCGGTATTCGCATCGACGTCGGCGGCCGACTTCGACCGCCTCTCCTTCACGATTCGCCGGGGGAGGACCACCTTCTTCCGCGCCGCCGCCTCCAACTCCTTGGTTCGGCGGGTGGATATCGCCGGCTTGGAGGCTGGCACGGAGGAAGAACCCTCTGAGTCCGGTTCGGAGCCAGTGGAGAGATCTACTACGACACGCGCAACATCGTCAGCCTGCCCGGCGACCCCGGGCCCAGAAGACTTACCACGGGACGACGAAACCGGAGGCGGATCGTCATGCTCGAGGTCCTCGTCCCGGTAGGCGGCCGAGTCGGAGTCGGCACCGGTAGCAGGGGCCGGGCTCGTTGCAGTCCGGGTGGCGTCATCATCGCCCCCATCGTCGCCGCCGGCATCAGCGCCTCTACCCGACGACTCGGTGGTGTCGCCGTGAGTTCCTGCGACGACACGGGTATCGCCGCCGGATTCACCTCCAGCGGCGGTGTCCGCACCTCCACCCGCCGCCTGCTCCTCGGCGGCGCTATCCTCCTCCAGCATGGCCGTCTGCGCCGCAGAAAGGGGACCCTGGACATCAGGCTCGAAGACTACTTCAAAATCTTCAACCATCTGGACCTCGCAAAGCTACCCGGCAAGCCGGCCAGATCAGGCGGCAGCCAGAAAAGGAATCGGAAGCAAAGTGAGAAGGAAGATAACCTCAGGAGCGCGGTCCGAGCGGGTGAAGGGATCGAGCCCGAAGTCCCAATCATCCTCAAGCCTGTCGGTGATGAGACGGGAAACCCACTCGCTTAATCCCCCTTGCGTCGGGATGTTCAAGGAAGCACAAGTGGGATCCCGGACGCCGGAGTAGAAGCACATCTTATGCGAGCGCTCCTGCAGCGGAAACATCCGCCTGGTCGTCCAGGCCATGGTCAGGTCCCTGGACGTCAGGCCGTCTGCCACCAGCTTCTCCAGGCGGGTGAACAGGGTGTTCTGCAGACTCTCATCGACTGCCGGCTTCCGGCTCCAAGACCTGTCCGCCGGACGCGTATTGGCGAAGGCGGGGAGTTTGATCCGGTCGACCTCAGTGGCGTTCTTGACATAGAAGTATGTATTCTGCCACTTCTTGATGGACTCGGGCAGATGGATCTTGGGGAACGGCGTGTTCTTCGCGCTGATGGAAACGCCGCCGCAGTCCCGCTGCAGCCCAGCGGTCACCTGGGACCGCAAGAAGAAGAACATACCGAAGAGCTCCATACTGGGCCAAACGCCCAAATACGCTTCGCATAGCGTGACGAAGCAAGACAACTGCGTGATGCAGTTAGCCCCCAGATGGTGAGGCTGCAGCCCGTAGAAATGCAGGAACTCGTTGAAGAACGAGCTGACGGGGAGCCCCAACCCCCGCTCCACATGCGTGTAGAACATGACAAACTCATCCGGTTTGGGGCTCGGCGAGATCTCTCCAGGAGGCGGGGCGCGAGCCTCCACATCGCCGCTCTTCCCCATGGACCCGTTCCGGTGAAGCTTCAGAAGGAATTTATTGTCGATGGTGGAACCCATCCAGGCACCCGTGCCCGCCATTGAAGATCTGATGCCCGTGGTGAAAGAGGCGGAAGCGGGAGCGACGAGACGGAGAAATCGGCGAGGAGCGAGAGGAGCAAGAACTGGCGAAGAAGACGAAGCGGGAGGGAGGAGCGAAAGTTCCGAGCCTTCCCCCTCTTTTCCCCTTTAAAAGCGGGGCAGGCGGAACCGCACCGCTCCACGCGCCACGTGGGGCGCGGGCAGGCCGTGCCGTCCGCAAACGATCCCACTAGCAGGCAGTTGCCACAGAAGATCCAGCCCGATGAAGACTGAAGCGACGTGCCCCTGACATCGGGCAGAGCGCAACCATCACGACCAAGCGGCGAAACGTGGCTGACGCGTGCCACGACCCACGACTCCCAAGACATCCAGACTACCGGAGACCGGCTACCCCAAGCCGGACGAACCGCCTCCGGCCACCGTCACCTTATCCGGCAAACTTCAAGCCGGACGACTTCAACTACAACGACAAACAAAACATTGAAGCTCGAGAAGTCTACCCGGCAAGCCAGCAAGACTCCACGATCTCGGGGGCTAGTGTCGGGGATATGAACCCCGGATACCCCTAAGAGGACCATTTCTTCAAGAACTACAAGGGCCGGCTACAGCGTGCCGCCTGAAGCCCGTCGGATGAAGCAAGCCGCTTCGCCTACCCGGAGGCGGACGGCCGGCTAGAGCAGCCGGCCTCTACCAACCGACCAGTCCGTACTGGTAGGCCCAGATCGTCCAGCTCCTGTCGGACGTTACAGCTACAGTGTAATGATGAGATAGTACCAGCCGGCTCCAGAGTAGTGATGTCATAGGGGCAATCGTGTAATCTCCTTGTAACCTAAAACCCTAGCCGCTGCCTATATAAGGCATGCATGGGCCTCCTGCGCGAGGCAAGCAAGCAAGCAACAGACACAGGCAGGAAGGAGAGGAGCAGACCCAGGTAGATCATCGTCTACCTCTAGCCGGCTTGACATCTCAAGCCGGCACCACCGCCATACAGCTCCAAGAGCAAACCTTGTAGCTCGTTTTGTGATCAATCAATAAGAACAAGAAGAGCAGGACGTAGGGGTGTTACCTCCACAAGGAGGGCCCCGAACCTGGGTAATTGACGTGTGTTTGCATGTTGGTTGCCCAATCCCGCGCGAGCATCCGATCGTCGCCTGCCCCATACTCTTTTCCGTCTTTGATGGATATGCCGTGCTACCCACCACGACACTCCCTGTCTAGGTTAGTGTTGGGTGCTAGGCTTGGCACTCGCCGATGATGATTGTGGTGCTCCTCAGTTGTGCCGTTGGGTTCGAGTCGCACGCAGGTGCGGTGCGCTAGGCTGTTTGCCGACTCTTGGCATTGTGATCCCCTGATGCGCCCCTCACTGCTTGTGTCTCTCATGGTGGCTCTTGCTGTTTCCTTTTCTAGTTGTCTTTTTTATGTGGTTTCTTTGTCTTCCCTTCCCTTGTACCCCTGTAATTTCTCCATCAGTTTGTAAGAACATGGCTCGCCAGGCCACTTTTCGATGAATGGAAAAAGCGGTGGGGATTTATTTCCCCCCGTCAATCTCGAAAAAAAAAATGGGTATGAGTAGCATGACGAATGTTGCATCGCTAACAAAATATTTAAGCAATGCGTTCTAAAATTGTTTGGCCGGAAAATTGATTCTTGCTGAGTATGGAGAGCTAGATCTCAAGTGCATCTTACCCGGAACTCGGGCTCTAGTAGAGACGTACACCGGGTATTTCTTAAACTCCACCCGACAAATCCAGCTACTCGGCATACTTGTACGGCACCTGGCCATGCTAGCAGAAGTTGACGGCTCGGTGACGGCGCCATCTATTTGACACTCGGCATCTAGTGAGTCAAAACCCTTTTTTTTGTCATGTTAATCCGATCTGCCGAGTGTATATACTTGGCATATATCCAGGTTTGCTCAGAGTGTGCACTCGGTATATATGTCCATTTGTATGAAGCTGGGATATGTTTATTTGTAAATCGTTTTTTTCCTATTAATCTGGTTTGCCAGGTTTGAACTCGGCATATGTCCAAGATATATTGTTAAAGTATATACGGCCAGCCACAGCCTAGTCTACTTCGATTTATCTCCAATCTGACCATCCACGATGTTCGTACTGTTCACGACACTACCGCTACGACTGCGGGTGAGTGTTAGAGTATACGTGTACGTACCGGTCATGTTAGGATAGAGATAGCATTCATGTCTTCTCTTGTACTCCAAGATGATCCCCTGTACGCCTATATATACTTGCCCGTTAGGTTTAATAATACATCCAACATATTACGCCAATCTCATTATTCTACATGGTATCAGAGCTTCTCTTGATCCTAAACCCGCGCCGCCCCCGCAGATTGCCGCCCCCGAGGAGGTCAATCTCCATGATCTCCACTGGGGCCGCGCCGCCCGTACCTAGGGCTCGTCCGCCAATCGTATTGATCGGCTGCCCTAGACAGTCTTTTTCCCGATCCATTGATTGAGTTTTTTTCTATCACGCCCATTGATTGATTGGTGCTATTTTCTTTTTGGTTTTCCGATCTAAGATTGGTTTGCGTCGCTCATCGTCGTCGTCTCCGCACACCTCTACTCTGACAACGGCATCGACTCTGCACCTGCAACCTCCTCCACGTCGGTTATCGCAGCCGACTCGCCGACGCCGATTTTGCAACCGCCGGCTCCCCACGCCGGCTATGGCGGAAACTCGGCCGGCTGCTACGCCTGCCTCGGTAGGCTGCCGCGGCCGTCTCGCCAGTACCGACCGTCTCATCTGCACCAACCGTGCGGCTAGGTCGAATGTGTCGTCCAAGGGACGCCTTGTTGCGTCGCATCGGGCTGCTCTCGTCCGCACGGTCTCCATCGCCAGTTCGTCTTCGCCGGTATCGACCGGGACTTCGTGACAACTCGTCATCGACTCCGATCTGCGCGTCATCGTCGCCGCCAGGGCGCGTACAGCGCATGTCGGTCTGATCAACCGACAAAGCGCACGTCTACGCCAAGCATCTCCCCGAGCAAGCGCCTGCCACCGATCATGCAACGGGCTGCCGTTGCGTCCCCCCTTCGGGCCGCCTTTGGTCCATGTACCGGCTGCCAACACATCTTCCAGGCGTGTACGACGCCGGCGGCCTCTCGCCGTTGCATTGAATCGCGCCCTACAGCTACGCTGCTCCCTCGGGCTGTAGCGTTGCTGCACGCGGTCATCTTTGCCCTCCCAACGCACCAACGTCCTTGGCTTCCACCGCGCCACCCAATGGCGCAGGTCGCCACAGTCTGCGCAAGGTCTTCGTCACGCCGCCGGGTACTTCTTCGCCTACTTCGAGAACTGCCGCCGCGCTACTAACAGGTAAAATGCATGGCCACTCCAGGCGCAGGTCCCGCCGATGACACCTTCTCTAGGCCTCCAGCATAGCTACTCCGGGAAAATTCTGCCTTCGCTGCCTTCTACGCCTTCGTCCACCACGACCGACGTCGCCAGCGTCAACATCCCATCCCCGACTACATCTACTCCGGCAACCGCGGACTGCAACGACACCTCCCTCTTTCCCGCTCTGCGTCCTGCAACCGTCCAGAAGGACGCATCTGCTAGTCCCTCCGACACTGGCGTATGGTTCACAGTGGTCCCTGTCCCCACTCGCACGGTACTGGCAGCACCGGTGCGTGCTTCGTCACCGACGTGTCTTCGAGCTTGGCAAGGTCGGATTGGTGCCTCATCTTCATCGGCTCCGACAATGTCCTCCGCATCGACTACCTCCTCGACGATTGCCTCGACCGCGTCACCGACTTCTTCTATGCGTACTCGGTTCTGGAAAACTGAAGTATGCCTTCGTCCCCAAGGTTCTGGCAAAACTATGGCCGCACCTAGTCCTCGACAGCTCGGACTGCGTATTCTCCGACATCGGCATCCTCGATGACTGCCTCAACGCGTCTCCGTCATCCTCCATGCGCACTATGCGCACGCGGCTTCATGTGCGGCTACCTCGACACCGGCATTCCTGACCACGACATCGACCATGGCGACACCTCGCATGGCTACCTCGACCATGGCGCACCGTCCAGCGCTCTCGGCTGACTCAATATCGGCACAAAGGGCTACCACCTTGCCTGAGCTCCTCATCAGCTTCCTCTATAGTCCAAGCATTGGCGTGACGACGACGTCAACGACGCCTGTCAGCCTACTGAGTCTACTTCGGTTTATCTCCGGTCTGATCATCCACGACGTTCCTGCTGTTCACGACGCTACCGCTACGACTACGGGGGAGTGTTACAGTATACGTGTACGTACCGGTCACGTTAGGATAGAGATAAGATTATTGTCTTGTCTTGTACTCCAAGATAATCCCCCTCGTCCATGAGACTCAATAATACATCCAACATTTTACGTCAATCTCATTATTCTACATATATGCCAAATGTATACACTCAGGCATAGCGTTGACACTTGTTAGATCCCGGTACCCGTGTCGAACTTAGGATTTTTTATTTGCTGAGTATTCAACCTGACACTGCGCAACTAGGATGGCCTCCGTTTCCGTGGGCTGGCCGTCAGTCTACTCCTTTTTGCCGAGTTACGGTGAATTTTTTTGAGGGGTCAGGTGGAAAATAGAAAGGTACTTAAAACTAACAAACCTGATAATTAGCGAACTTACCTTTGTAAGAACAACAGGCAACTCTTTCTGTTCGTCGTTCCAGCATTCAAAGAGATCGCTAGCTTCGACACCTTCGGTCACAATTCCATTACACACCAATAACTTGTCATTGCACTGCATGTCGTCTGGTTCCCTTTCCGTTGGGGTCCTTCCTACCAGGATTTTCTGTGTGGACTGTGGTGGGAGGATCCCTTCACCCGGTACTGCTTCGTACTGCGCAGAATTGTTTTTATGAGGCCATATACTGAAACCGACGCTGTGGTCTGTAACGTTGACTATTTTAAAGAAGCTGAGCATGGACACCCTCTTGTTTGTCATGGGGACGGAGAGCTGGGGTGGATCAATCTGGATCAACTCGTCTGAGGTGCATAAGATTGTCTGCAAAAAAAGGATGTGGCAGAACGCAGTTGTGGATTAATTGGTACCAGAGAAAAACCAGTACGCGCAACTACATCATCTGGTTGTTTCTACCAACTGATGCTCAACTTTGAAAAAGACAAAAGATGTTTAGACTATTTCAATAAGTCTTGTTCTTTGGGAACTGGAAGAACAAAAAACGACGAGTCGAAATGGGTATGAGTAGCATGACAAATGTTGCATCGCTAACAAAAAATTTAAGCAATGCGTTCTAAATTTGTTTGATACACTGCCGAAAAATTGATTCTTTCTGAGTGTCGAGCTAGATCTCAAGTGCATCTTACCCGGAAGTCGGGCTCTAGTACAGACGTATACCGGGTATTTCTTAAACTCCACCCGGCAAATCCAGCTACTCGGCATACTTGTACGGCACCTGGCCATGCTAGCAGAAGTTGACGGCTCCGTGACGGCGCCACCTATTTGACACTCGGCATCTAGTGAGTCAAAACCCTTTTTTTTGTCATGTTAATCTGATCTGCCGAGTGTATATACTTGGCATATATCCAAGTTTGCTGAGAGTGTGCACTCGGCATATATGGCCATTTGTACGAAGCTGGGATATGTTTATCGGATTTGCTAATTCTCAGTCGCTTGAGAATTAGTTAAATCTCAGTCACGTATTTGACCATTGGATCTCTGTGCTATGATTCGCGTTTTTTCTGTTTTTTCTTCCAGTGCGTCTCGTGATCTCGTCAGTCTTTTTGTTGCGGCCCACGGGATGTGCGCGGCGTGTGTGTATGTGGCTGAGTTGTCCTATTGGGCTTTTTTTGTTGCGCTGCATGATGTTTCGTGGGATTTTCTTCTCTTTTTCTCCTTTTGAATTTTTATGTCCGTTGTTTATCGTTTTGATATTTTTCATTTCAATAGCGAGAAGACCTGGAAACCGGATACCTGCAACTTGAAACAGTTCAGGATAGAGGACACGAAAGGCGGCAAGGCCATACAAGTTGCGGCGACGAGGGCGGCGGCAACCGGGCGGCGGCGGCCGGTGGTGGGCGGAGCGTTGCTTTGGTGTGTTCCTCGTCGCCTCTGCTTCCATTTTTCTCCCGCGGGAGATCCTTCCAGGTAAATCCCTTCTCTCTCCCGGTCAGATCCCGCGGTCGACGCCCACTGATGGATGGGCCGGAGCATTGTCGTACGCGATGATTGCTTAATTTCCCCTGAGATGGGTGTGCATGAGGTGTTCGTGCATGGATCAAGGCTACTGTGTATTTCCCAGAAGTAATTAGGCCATGGCGATGGGGGAGGATGAGAGGGTCCTGTGTATTTTTTCTGATGTATTCGTGATGTGGATTTTGTTGTGCTTTGTGTGTGGGTTCGTTTCCAATCTGATGACATTCACAAACATGTATGGACTAGAATCTTATGCACCCATATGGTACTGTATAGGTTCCTGTTCGAGTTCCCTCGAATCCTAGTGTCGATTCGATTTGCTCTAGCAGCTTGCTCACATGAAGCAATTGGGTGGGGGAGGGAGGGGAAGGGGGGCTGTCAAAATTTTCTGCTAATGTCTGTGTATGTTTGCCACATGCTTTTGATGATTTTTGCTTGGCGATGCTGCAACTTATCCATGGTATATGAGAGAGTTAGATTGTGTAAGAAGCAGCACAGACGACGACATGTGTTTGTAATTTTTTGCTTGCAGCAACATGACTCATACTGGTTGTCCTATGTTCATGTCATTTGATTTTTTACTACAGCCTGAGCTCCATGATATGTATGTTTGGCTACATTTTTAACTCTCTAATGTAGAGAACAAGGGAACCACCAGTTATGGTCAAACTTGTACGTTCGTTGACCAAGGAAATTTAAGTGCGCCTTATATTTTTAGGACAGAGGAATTATTTATGGAAGTGAGTGTGCTTGTTTAGAATATTCTTCTATTGTTCAAAGTTTTATTTGGTTTTTGCAGGTGTGGGAGGGACTTAAATATGCATCCAGGACACATATTTGACTGTTGATCTGAGTACTGTACTTTTTGCAGCGGAACAACTGTTAGCTAAATGTGTACTGCAATATATGTATATATTACAAGTTTCCCCCTAATAATGATTGTTTGAATAGTTTTTTAGGTCTTATTGAGATGTGAGTTATGGAGATAGAAGGGAATGGCTCTTGTAGACTTTCTAGTTATGGAGATATGAGTTATGTGCTATGTATGTGCAACTGATTGCTAGACTTTTTCATGTCGGGCGCAACTAGGGTCGTAGTTGCATATGGGCTGCAACTAAGGTCCTAGTTTCGTGTCGGATGCAACTAAGGTCATAGTTGCATGTCATGCGTAACTAGGGGGTCATAGTGTCATGTCGTGTGCAACCAAGGTCCTAGTTGCATAGGGTGTGCAACTAGGGTCGTACTTACATGTGGTGTCCAACTAGGGGGGTCCTAGTTTCATGTCGGGCGCAACTAGGGTTGTAGTTGCATATGGGCTGCAACTAAGGTCCTAGTTTCATGTCGGGCGCAACTACGGTCATTGTTGCATGTGAGCGGAACTAGGGTCGTATTTACAGGTCGGGCGCAACTTAGGCGGTCATAGTGTCATGTCGTGTGCAACCAAGGTCCTAGTTGCATATGGTGTGCAACTAGGGTCATACTTGCATGTGTTATCCAACTAGGGGGTCCTAGTTTCATGTCAGGCGCAACTAGGGTCGTAGTTGCATGTCGAGCGTAACTCGGGTATAACTTAGGCGGTCATAGTGCCATGTCGTGTGCAACCTAGGTCCTAGTTGCATATTGTGTGGAACTAGGGTCGTACTTGCATGTGGTGTCCAACTAGGGGGTCCTAGTTTCATGTCGGGCGCAACTAGGGTTGTAGTTGCATATGGGCTGCAACTAAGATCCTAGTTTCATCTCGGGCGCAAATAAGGTCATTGTTGCATGTCGAGCATAACTAGGATCGTATTTGCAGGTTGGGCACAACTTAGGCAGTCATAGTTTCATGTCTTGTGCAACCAAGGTCCTAGTTGCATGTGGTGTGCAACTAGGGTCGTACTTGCATGTGGTGTCCAACTAGGGGGTCCTAGTTTCATGTCGGGCGCAACTAGGGTCGTGGTTGTATATGCTATTGCTGGGGTTGTGAGGGCTGGCGGCAATGCGGGGGGAGCCATGTCGAGAGGTAGGAGAAAGGCTAAAGGGAGGCAAGGTTTTAGATCAGTTTTGTCTAGCACAGCACAACGTCTAGACTTTTTTCCATAGTCATATCCTATTTTCCGTTTTTTTAACTTGGTCCGTTCAAATTTTATGCTCTCACTTTATTCTTGACTAGTACTGAAAGTATAAGACTCGTCCATATTTGTTTGTTTGCAGGCCCAAATAAAACAGCCAGAGGCCCAACAAACTTAGCACAGAAAAAGAAACAAGACAACAAGAGCACAGACACACAACGGCACAAGACAATCAACACACAAAACGTGAAGTCAGCTAGTCGACTGAGATTTAACTAAATCTCAGTCGACTGAGCGCTAGGCACTCCCTAAGTTGTTTTTTTACTATTAATCCAAAGATATAGTGTTAAATTATATACGGCCAGCCACATCCTAGTCTGTTTCGATTTATCTCCAGTCTGACCATCCACGACGTTCGTACTGTTCACAATGCTACCGCTACGACTGCGGGGGAGTGTTAGAGTATACATGTACGTACCGGTCACGTTAGCATAGAGATAGGATTCATGTCTTGTCTTGTAGTCAAAGATGATCACTGTACGACTATATATACTTGCCCATTAGGCTCAATAATACATCCAACATATTACGCCAATATCATTATTCTACCTGGTATCAGAGCTTCTCTCGATCCTAAACCCTAGCCGCCGTCGCAGCTTCCGCAGACCGCCGCCCCCGAGGAGGTCGATCTCCACTGGGGGCCGTGCCGCCCGTACCTAGGGCTCGTCCGCCAATCGTATCGATCAGCTGCCCTAGACAGTCTTTTTCCCGATCCATTGATTGGGTTTTTTCCTGCCGCGCCGATCGATTGATTGGTGCTATTTTCTTTTGTTTTTCCGATCTAAACGGTTTGCGTCGCCCATCGCCGTCGTCTCCGCACACCTCTACTCCGACAACGGCATCGACTCTGCACCGACAACCTCCTCCATGTCGGTTATCGCGGCCGACTCGCCGACGCCGACTTTGCAACCGCCGGCTCCCCACGCCGGCTATGGCGCAAACTCGGCTGGCTGCTGCGCCAGCCTCGGTAGGCTGCCGCTGCCGTCTAGCCAGCACCAACCGCACGGCTAGGTCGGATGCGTCGTCCAAGGGACGCCTTGATGCGTCGCATCCGACTCCTCTCGTCCGCACGGTCTCCATCGCCGGTTCATCTTCGCCGGCATCGACCGGGACTTCCCGACAACTTCGCCATCAACTCCGATCTGCGCATCGTCGTCCTCGCCATGGCGCGTACAACTCACGTCGGTCTGATCAACCAACAGAGCGCCCGTCTACGCCACGCATGTCCCCGAGCAAGAGCCTACCACCGATCGAGCAACGGGCTACTGTTGCGTCCCCCCTTCGGGCCGCAACGCCGCCGCCTTTGGTCCACACTACCGACTGCCAACGCATCTTCCAGCCGTGTACGCCGCCGGTGGCCTCTCGCTCTCGCATTGACTTGCGCCCTGCAGCTATGCCGCTCCCTCGGGCCGTAGCGTCACTACACACGGTCATCTTCGCCCTTCCCACGCACCAACGTCCTTGGTTTCCACTGCGCCCCCCCCCATGGCGCAGGTCGCCACCGCCCGCGCAAGGTCTTCGTCACGCCGTCAGGTTCCTCTTCGCCTACTTTGAGTACCGTCGCGGCGCTACTACAGGTAACCTGTATGGCCACTCCAGGCGCAGGTCCCGCCGATGACACCTTCTCTAGGCGTCCAGCTTAGCCACTCCATGAAAATGTTGCCTTCGCCGCCTTCTATGCCTTCGTAAACCACGGCCTCGTCGCCAGCGTCAACATCCATCCCCGACAACATCTACTTCGGCAACTGCAGACTACAACGACACCTCCCTCTTTGCCGCTCTACGTCCCGCAACCGTCCAGAAGACCTCATCTGCTAGTCCCTCCGACACTGGCGTATGGTTCACGGTGGTCCCTGTCCCCGCTCGGACAGTACTGGCAACAGCAGCACGTGCTTCGTCCCCGACGTGTCTTCGAGCTTGGCAAGGTCGGATTGGTGCCTCATCTTCATCGGCTCCGACAACGTCCTCCGCATCGACTACCTCCTCAACGACTGCCTCGACCGCGTCACCGACTTCTTCTATGCGTACTCGGTTCTGGGAAAACTGAAGTATGCCTTCGTCCCCAACGTGTGCCAGGTTCTGGCAAAACTATGGCGGCACCTCATCCTCGACGGCTCGGACTGCGTATCTCCGGCATCGGCATCCTCGATGACTGCCTCAACGCGTCTCCGTCATCCTCCACGCGCACTATGCGCACGCGGCTTCATGTGCGGCTACCTCGACACCGGCATTCCCGACCATGACATCGACCATGGCGACACCTCGCATGGCTACCTCGACCATGGCGCACCGTCCAGCGCTCTCGGCTACCTCAATATCGGCACAAAGGGCTACCACCTTGCCTGAGCTCCTCATCAGCTTCCTCTACAGTCCAAGCATTCGCGTGACGACGACGTCAACGACGCTTGTCATCCTACTGAGTCTACTTCGGTTTATCTCCGGTCTGATCATCCATGACGTTACTGCTGTTCACGACACTACCGCTACGACTACGGGGGAGTGTTAGAATATACATGTACGTACCAGCCAGTCCCGTTAGGATAGAGATATGATTATTGTCTTGTCTTATACTCCAAGATAATCCCCTGTACGACTATATATACTCGTCCATGAGACTCAATAATACATCCAACATTTTACGTCAATCTCATTATTCTCCATATATGCCAAGTGTATACACTCAGGCATAGCGTTGACACTTGTTAGATCCCGGTACCCGTGTTGAACTTAGGATTTTTTATTTGCTGAGTATTCAACCTGACACTGCGCAACTAGGATGGCCTCCGTTTCCGTGGGCTGGCCGTCAGTCTACTCCTTTTTACCGAGTTACGGTGAATTTTTTAATGGGTCAGGTGGAAAATAAAAAGGTACTTAAAACTAACAAACCTGATAATTAGCGAACTTACCTTTGTAAGAACAACAGGCAACTCTTTCTGTTCGTCGTTCCAGCATTCAAAGAGATCGCTAGCTTCGACACCTTCGGTCACAATTCCATTACACACCAATAACTTGTCATTGCACTGCATGTCGTCTGGTTCCCTTTCCGTTGGGGTCCTTCCTACCACGATTTTCTGTGTGGACTGTGGTGGGAGGATCCCTTCACCCGGTACTGCTCCGTACTGCGCAGAATTGTTTTTATGAGGCCATATACTGAAACCGACGCTGTGGTCTGTAACGTTGACTATTTTAAAGAAGCTGAGCATGGACACCCTCTTGTTTGTCATGGGGACGGGGAGCTGGGGTGGATCAATCTGGATCAACTCGTCTGAGGTGCATAAGATTGTCTGCAAAAAAAGGATGTGGCAGAACGCAGTTGCGGATTAATTGGTACCAGAGAAAAACCAGTACGCGCAACTACATCATCTGGTTGTTTCTACCAACTGATGCTCAACTTTGAAAAAGACAAAAGATGTTTAGACTATTTCAATAAGTCTTGTTCTTTGGGAACTGGAAGAACAAAAAACGACGAGTCGAAATGGGTATGAGTAGCATGACAAATGTTGCATCGCTAACAAAAAATTTAAGCAATGCGTTCTAAATTTGTTTGATACACTGCCGAAAAATTGATTCTTTCTGAGTGTCGAGCTAGATCTCAAGTGCATCTTACCCGGAAGTCGGGCTCTAGTACAGACGTATACCGGGTATTTCTTAAACTCCACCCGGCAAATCCAGCTACTCGGCATACTTGTACGGCACCTGGCCATGCTAGCAGAAGTTGACGGCTCCGTGACGGCGCCACCTATTTGACACTCGGCATCTAGTGAGCCAAAACCCTTTTTTTTCGTCATGTTAATCCGATCTGCCGAGTGTATATACTTGGCATATATCCAGGTTTGCTGAGTGTGCACTCGGCATATATGTCCATTTGTACGAAGCTGGGATATGTTTATCGGATTTGCTAATTCTCAGTCGCTTGAGAATTAGTTAAATCTCAGTCACGTATTTGACCGTTGGATCTCTGTGCTATGATTCGCGTTTTTTCTGTTTTTTTCTTCCAGTGCGTCTCATGATCTCGTCTGTCTTTTTGTTGCGGCCCACGGGATGTGCGCGACGCATGTGTGTATGTGGCTGAGTTGTCCTATTGGGCTTTTTTTGTTGCGCTGCGTGATGTTTCGTGGGATTTTCTTCTCTTTTTTTCCTTTTGAATTTTTTTGTCCGTTGTTAATCGTTTTGATATTTTTCATTTCAATAGCGAGAAGACCTGGAGACCGGATACCTGCAACTTGAAACAGTTCAGGATAGAGGACACGAAAGGCGGCAAGGCGATACAAGTTGCGGCGACGAGGGCGGCGGCAACCGGGCGGCGGCGGCCGGTGGTGGGCGGAGCGTTGCTGTGGTGTGGTCCTCGTCGCCTCTGCTTCCATTTTTCTCCCGTGGGAGATCTTTCAAGGTAAATCCCTTCTCTCTCCCGGTCAGATCCTGCGGTCGACGCCCACTGATGGATGGGCCGGAGCATTGTTGTACGCGATGATTGCTTAATTTCCCCTGAGATGGGTGTGCATGAGGTGTTCGTGCATGGATCTAGGCTACTGTGTATTTCCCAGAAGTAATTAGGCCATGGCGATGGGGAGGATGAGAGGGTCCTGTGTATTTTTTCTGATGTGTTCGTGATGTGGATTTTGTTGTGCTTTTGTGTGTGGGTTCGTTTCCAATCTGATGACATTCACAAACACGTATGGACTAGATACTTATGCACCCATATGGTACTGTATAGGTTCCTGTTCGAGTTCCCTCGAATCCTAGTGTCGATTCGATTTGCTCTAGCAGCTTGCTCACATGAAGCAATTGGGTGGGGGAGGGAGGGGAAGGGGGGCTGTCAAAATTTTCTGCTAATGTCTGTGTATGTTTGCCACATGCTTTTGATGATTTTTGCTTGGCGATGCTGCAACTTATCCATGGTATATGAGAGAGTTAGATTGTGTAAGAAGCAGCACAGACGACGACATGTGTTTGTAATTTTTTGCTTGCAGCAACATGACTCATACTGGTTGTCCTATGTTCATGTCATTTGATTTTTTACTACAGCCTGAGCTCCATGATATGTATGTTGGCTACATTTTTAACTCTCTAATGTAGAGAACAAGGGAACCACCAGTTATGGTCAAACTTGTACATTCGTTGACCAACGAAATTTAAGTGCGCCTTATATTTTTAGGACAGAGGAATTATTTATGGAAGTGAGTGTGCTTGTTTAGAATATTCTTCTATTGTTCAAAGTTTTATTTGGTTTTTGCAGGTGTGGGAGGGACTTAAATATGCATCCAGGACACATATTTGACTGTTGATCTGAGTACTGTACTTTTTGCAGCGGAACAACTGTTAGCTAAATGTGTACTGCAATATATGTATATATTACAAGTTTCCCCCTAATAATGATTGTTTGAATAGTTTTTTAGGTCTTATTGAGATGTGAGTTATGGAGATAGAAGGGAATGGCTCCTGTAGACTTTTCAATTATGGAGATGTGAGTTATGTGCTATGTATGTGCAACTGATTGCTAGACTTTTTCATGTTGGGCGCAATTAGGGTCGTAGTTGCATATGGGCTGCAACTAAGGTCCTAGTTTCATGCCGGACGCAACTAAGGGCATAGTTGCATGTCAGGCGTAACTACTTCGCCTACTTCGAGAACTGCCGCCGCGCTACTAACAGGTAAAATGCATGGCCACTCCAGGCGCAGGTCCCGCCGATGACACCTTCTCTAGGCCTCCAGCATAGCTACTCCAGGAAAATTCTGCCTTCGCTGCCTTCTACGCCTTCGTCCACCACGACCGACGTCGCCAGCGTCAACATCCCATCCCCGACTACATCTACTCCGGCAACCGCGGACTGCAACGACACCTCCCTCTTTCCCGCACTGCGTCCCGCAACCGTCCAGAAGGACGCATCTGCTAGTCCCTCCGACACTGGCGTATGGTTCACAGTGGTCCCTGTCCCCACTCGCACGGTACTGGCAGCACCGGTGCGTGCTTCGTCCCCGATGTGTCTTCGAGCTTGGCAAGGTCGTCTTGGTGCCTCATCTTCATCGGCTCCGACAACGTCCTCCGCATCGACTACCTCCTCGACGATTGCCTCGACCGCGTCACCGACTTCTTCTATGCGTACTCGGTTCTGGAAAACTGAAGTATGCCTTCGTCCCCAAGGTTCTGGCAAAACTATGGCCGCACCTAGTCCTCGACAGCTCGGACTGCGTATTCTCCGACATCGGCATCCTCGATGACTGCCTCAACGCGTCTCCGTCATCCTCCATGCGCACTATGCGCACGCGGCTTCATGTGCGGCTACCTCGACACCGGCATTCCCGACCACGACATCGACCATGGCGACACCTCGCATGGCTACCGTCCAACGCTCTCGGCTGCCTCAATATCGGCACAAAGGGCTACCACCTTGCCTGAGCTCCTCATCAGCTTCCTCTATAGTCCAAGCATTCGCGTGACGACGACGTCAACGACGCCTGTCAGCCTACTGAGTCTACTTCGGTTTATCTCCGGTCTGATCATACACGACGTTCCTGCTGTTCACGACGCTACCGCTACGACTACGGGGGAGTGTTAGAGTATACGTGTACGTACCAGCCAGTCACGTTAGGATAGAGATATGATTATTGTCTTGTCTTGTACTCCAAGATAATCCCCCTCGTCCATGAGACTCAATAATACATCCAACATTTACGTCAATCTCATTATTCTACATATATGCCAAGTGTATACACTCAGGCATAGCGTTGACACTTGTTAGATCCCGGTACCCGTGTTGAACTTAGGATTTTTTATTTGCTGAGTATTCAACCTGACACTGCGCAACTAGGATGGCCTCCGTTTCCGTGGGCTGGCCGTCAGTCTACTCCTTTTTGCCGAGTTACGGTGAATTTTTTTGAGGGGTCAGGTGGAAAATAAAAAGGTACTTAAAACTAACAAACCTGATAATTAGCGAACTTACCTTTGTAAGAACAACAGGCAACTCTTTCTGTTCGTCGTTCCAGCATTCAAAGAGATCGCTAGCTTCGACACCTTCGGTCACAATTCCATTACACACCAATAACTTGTCATTGCACTGCATGTCGTCTGGTTCCCTTTCCGTTGGGGTCCTTCCTACCACGATTTTCTGTGTGGACTGTGGTGGGAGGATCCCTTCACCCGGTACTGCTCCGTACTGCGCAGAATTGTTTTTATGAGGCCATATACTGAAACCGACGCTGTGGTCTGTAACGTTGACTATTTTAAAGAAGCTGAGCATGGACACCCTCTTGTTTGTCATGGGGACGGGGAGCTGGGGTGGATCAAACTGGATCAACTCGTCCGAGGTGCATAAGATTGTCTGCAAAAAAAAGGATGTGGTAGAACGCAGTTGCGGAATAATTGGTACCACAGAAAAACCAGTACGTGCAACTACATCATCTGGTTGTTTCTACCAACTGATGCTCAACTTTGAAAAGACAAAAGATGTTTAGACTATTTCAATAAGTCTTGTTCTTTGGGAACTGGAAGAACAAAAAACGACGAGTCGAAATGGGTATGAGTAGCATGACAAATGTTGCATCGCTAACAAAAAATTTAAGCAATGCGTTCTAAATTTGTTTGATACACTGCCGAAAAATTGATTCTTTCTGAGTGTCGAGCTAGATCTCAAGTGCATCTTACCCGGAAGTCGGGCTCTAGTACAGACGTATACCGGGTATTTCTTAAACTCCACCCGGCAAATCCAGCTACTCGGCATACTTGTACGGCACCTGGCCATGCTAGCAGAAGTTGACGGCTCGGTGACGGCGCCATCTATTTGACACTCGGCATCTAGTGAGTCAAAACCCTTTTTTTTGTCATGTTAATCTGATCTGCCGAGTGTATATACTTGGCATATATCCAAGTTTGCTGAGAGTGTGCACTCGACATATATGGCCATTTGTACGAAGCTGGGATATGTTTATCGGATTTGCTAATTCTCAGTCGCTTGAGAATTAGTTAAATCTCAGTCACGTATTTGACCGTTGGATCTCTGTGCTATGATTCGCGTTTTTTCTGTTTTTTCTTCCAGTGCGTCTCGTGATCTCGTCAGTCTTTTGTTGCGGCCCACGGGATGTGCGCGGCGTGTGTGTATGTGGCTGAGTTGTCCTATTGGGCTTTTTTTGTTGCGCTGCATGATGTTTCGTGGGATTTTCTTCTCTTTTTTTCCTTTTGAATTTTTTTGTCCGTTGTTAATCGTTTTGATATTTTTCATTTCAATAGCGAGAAGACCTGGAAACCGAATACCTGCAACTTGAAACAGTTCAGGATAGAGGACACGAAAGGCGGCAAGGCCATACAAGTTGCGGCGACGAGGGCGGCGGCAACCGGGCGGCGGCGGCCGGTGGTGGGCGGAGCGTTGCTTTGGTGTGTTCCTCGTCGCCTCTGCTTCCATTTTTCTCCCGCGGGAGATCCTTCCAGGTAAATCCCTTCTCTCTCCCGGTCAGATCCCGCGGTCGACGCCCACTGATGGATGGGTCGGAGCATTGTTGTACGCGATGATTGCTTAATTTCCCCTGAGATGGGTGTGCATGAGGTGTTCGTGCATGGATCTAGGCTACTGTGTATTTCCCAGAAGTAATTAGGCCATGGCGATGGGGGAGGATGAGAGGGTCCTGTGTATTTTTTCTGATGTATTCGTGATGTGGATTTTGTTGTGCTTTGTGTGTGGGTTCGTTTCCAATCTGATGACATTCACAAACACGTATGGACTAGAATCTTATGCACCCATATGGTACTGTATAGGTTCCTGTTCGAGTTCCCTCGAATCCTAGTGTCGATTCGATTTGCTCTAGCAGCTTGCTCACATGAAGCAATTGGGGGGGGGGGGGGGGGGGGGAGGAGGGGAAGGGGGCTGTCAAAATTTTCTGCTAATGTCTGTGTATGTTTGCCACATGCTTTTGATGATTTTTGCTTGGCGATGCTGCAACTTATCCATGGTATATGAGAGAGTTAGATTGTGTAAGAAGCAGCACAGATGACGACATGTGTTTGTAATTTTTTGCTTGCAGCAACATGACTCATACTGGTTGTCCTATGTTCATGTCATTTGATTTTTTACTACAGCCTGAGCTCCATGATATGTATGTTTGGCTACATTTTTAACTCTCTAATGTAGAGAACAAGGGAACCACCAGTTATGGTCAAACTTGTACGTTCGTTGACCAACGAAATTTAAGTGCGCCTTATATTTTTAGGACACGGGAATTATTTATGGAAGTGAGTGTGCTTGTTTAGAATATTTTTCTATTGTTCAAAGTTTTATTTAGTTTTTGCAGGTGTGGGAGGGACTTAAATATGCATCCAGAACACATATTTGACTGTTGATCTGAGTACTGTACTTTTTGCAGCGGAACAACTGTTAGCTAAATGTGTACTGCAATATATGTATATATTACAAGTTTCCCCCTAATAATGATTGTTTGAATAGTTTTTTTAGGTCTTATTGAGATGTGAGTTATGGAGATAGAAGGGAATGGCTCCTGTAGACTTTTCAATTATGGAGATGTGAGTTATGTGCTATGTATGTGCAACTGATTGCTAGACTTTTTCATGTTGGGCGCAATTAGGGTCGTAGTTGCATATGGGCTGCAACTAAGGTCCTAGTTTCATGCCGGATGCAACTAAGGTCATAGTTGCATGTCATGCGTAACTAGGGGGTCATAGTGTCATGTCGTGTGCAACCAAGGTCCTAGTTGCATAGGGTGTGCAACTAGGGTCGTACTTACATGTGGTGTCCAACTAGGGGGGTCCTAGTTTCATGTCGGGCGCAACTAGGGTTGTAGTTGCATATGGGCTGCAACTAAGGTCCTAGTTTCATGTCGGGCGCAACTACGGTCATTGTTGCATGTGAGCGGAACTAGGGTCGTATTTACAGGTCGGGCGCAACTTAGGCGGTCATAGTGTCATGTCGTGTGCAACCAAGGTCCTAGTTGCATATGGTGTGCAACTAGGGTCATACTTGCATGTGTTATCCAACTAGCGGGTCCTAGTTTCATGTCGGGCGCAACTAGGGTCGTAGTTGCATGTCGAGCGTAACTCGGGTATAACTTAGGCGGTCATAGTGCCATGTCGTGTGCAACCAAGGTCCTAGTTGCATATTGTGTGCAACTAGGGTCGTACTTGCATGTGGTGTCCAACTAGGGGTCCTAGTTTCATGTCGGGCGCAACTAGGGTCGTAGTTGCATATGGGCTGCAACTAAGATCCTAGTTTCATCTCGGGCGCAAATAAGGTCATTGTTGCATGTCGAGCATAACTAGGATCGTATTTGCAGGTTGGGCGCAACTTAGGCAGTCATAGTTTCATGTCTTGTGCAACCAAGGTCCTAGTTGCATGTGGTGTGCAACTAGGGTCGTACTTGCATGTGGTGTCCAACTAGGGGGTCCTAGTTTCATGTCGGGCGCAACTAGGGTCGTGGTTGTATATGCTATTGCTGGGGTTGTGAGGGCTCGCGGCAATGCGGGGGGAGCCATGTCGAGAGGTAGGAGAAAGGCTAAAGGGAGGCAAGGTTTTAGATCAGTTTTGTCTAGCACAGCACAACGTCTAGACTTTTTTTCCATAGTCATATCCTATTTTCCGTTTTTTTAACTTGGTCCGTTCAAATTTTATGCTCTCACTTTATTCTTGACTAGTACTGAAAGTATAAGACTCGTCCATATTTGTTTGTTTGCAGGCCCAAATAAAACAGCCAGAGGCCCAACAAACTTAGCACAGAAAAAGAAACAAGACAACAAGAGCACAGACACACAACGGCACAAGACAATCAACACACAAAACGTGAAGTCAGCTAGTCGACTGAGATTTAACTAAATCTCAGTCGACTGAGCGCTAGGCACTCCCTAAGTTGTTTTTTTACTATTAATCCGGTTTGCCAGGTTTGCACTCGGCATATGTCCAAGATATAGTGTTAAATTATATACGGCCAGCCACAGCCTAGTCTGTTTCGATTTATCTCCAGTCTGACCATCCACGACGTTCGTACTGTTCACAATGCTACCGCTACGACTGCGGGGTGTAGTATTAGAGTATAAGTGTACGTACCGGTCATGTTAGGATAGAGATAGGATTCATGTCTTGTCTTGTAATCCAAGATGATTCCCTGTACGCTATATATACTTGCCCATTAGGCTCAATAATACATCCAACATATTACGCCAATATCATTATTCTACCTGGTATCAGAGCTTCTCTCGATCCTAAACCCTAGCCGCCGTCGCAGCTTCCGCAGACCGCCGCCCCCGAGGAGGTCGATCTCCACTGGGGGCCGTGCCGCCCGTACCTAGGGCTCGTCCGCCAATCGCATCGATCAGCTGCCCTAGACAGTCTTTTTCCCGATCCATTGATTGGGTTTTTTCCTGCCGCGCCGATCGATTGATTGGTGCTATTTTCTTTTTGTTTTTCCGATCTAAACGGTTTGCGTCGCCCATCGCCGTCGTCTCCGCACACCTCTACTCCGACAACGGCATCGACTCTGCACCGACAACCTCCTCCATGTCGGTTATCGCGGCCGACTCGCCGACGCCGACTTTGCAACCACCGGCTCCCCACGCCGGCTATGGCGCAAACTCGGCTGGCTGCTGCGCCAGCCTCGGTAGGCTGCCGCTGCCGTCTAGCCAGCACCAACCGCACGGCTAGGTCGGATGCGTCGTCCAAGGGACGCCTTGATGCGTCGCATCCGACTCCTCTCGTCCGCACGGTCTCCATCGCCGGTTCGTCTTCGCCGTCATCGACCGGGACTTCACCGACAACTTCGCCATCGACTCCGATCTGTGCGTCGTCGTCCCGCCATGGCGCATACAACGCACGTCGGTCTGATCAACCTGAGCGCTCGTCTACACCAAGCACGTCCCCGAGCAAGCGTCTACCACCGATCGAGCAACGGGCTACTGTTGCGTCCCCCCTTCGGGCCGCAACGCCGCCGCCTTTGGTCCACACTACCGACTGCCAACGCATCTTCCAGCCGTGTACGCCGCCGGTGGCCTCTCGCTCTCGCATTGACTTGCGCCCTGCAGCTATGCCGCTCCCTCGGGCCGTAGCGTCGCTACACACGGTCATCTTCGCCCTTCCCACGCACCAACGTCCTTGGTTTCCACCGCGCCCCCCCATGGCGCAGGTCGCCACCGCCCGCGCAAGGTCTTCGTCACGCCGTCAGGTTCCTCTTCGCCTACTTTGAGTACCGTCGCGGCGCTACTACAGGTAACCTGTATGGCCACTCCAGGCGCAGGTCCCGCCGATGACACCTTCTCTAGGCGTCCAGCTTAGCACTCCATGAAAATGTTGCCTTCGCCGCCTTCTATGCCTTCGTAAACCACGGCCTCGTCGCCAGCGTCAACATCCCATCCCCGACTACATCTACTTCGGCAACTGCAGACTACAACGACACCTCCCTCTTTGCCGCTCTACGTCCCGCAACCGTCCAGAAGACCTCATCTGCTAGTCCCTCCGACACTGGCGTATGGTTCACGGTGGTCCCTGTCCCCGCTCGGACAGTACTGGCAACAGCAGCACGTGCTTCGTCCCCGACGTGTCTTCGAGCTTGGCAAGGTCGGATTGGTGCCTCATCTTCATCGGCTCCGACAACGTCCTCCGCATCGACTACCTCCTCGACGACTGCCTCGACCGCGTCACCGACTTCTTCTATGCGTACTCGGTTCTGGGAAAACTGAAGTATGCCTTCGTCCCCAACGTGTGCCAGGTTCTGGCAAAACTATGGCGGCACCTCATCCTCGACGGCTCGGACTGCGTATCTCCGGCATCGGCATCCTCGATGACTGCCTCAACGCGTCTCCGTCATCCTCCACGCGCACTATGCGCACGCGGCTTCATGTGCGGCTACCTCGACACCGGCATTCCCGACCATGACATCGACCATGGCGACACCTCGCATGGCTACCTCGACCATGGCGCACCGTCCAGCGCTCTCGGCTACCTCAATATCGGCACAAAGGGCTACCACCTTGCCTGAGCTCCTCATCAGCTTCCTCTACAGTCCAAGCATTCGCGTGACGACGACGTCAACGACGCTTGTCATCCTACTGAGTCTACTTCGGTTTATCTCCGGTCTGATCATCCATGACGTTACTGCTGTTCACGACACTACCGCTACGACTACGGGGGAGTGTTAGAATATACGTGTACGTACCAGCCAGTCCCGTTAGGATAGAGATATGATTATTGTCTTGTCTTATACTCCAAGATAATCCCCTGTACGACTATATATACTCGTCCATGAGACTCAATAATACATCCAACATTTTACGTCAATCTCATTATTCTCCATATATACCAAGTGTATACACTCAGGCATAGCGTTGACACTTGTTAGATCCCGGTACCCGTGTTGAACTTAGGATTTTTTATTTGCTGAGTATTCAACCTGACACTGCGCAACTAGGATGGCCTCCGTTTCCGTGGGCTGGCCGTCAGTCTACTCCTTTTTACCGAGTTACGGTGAATTTTTTAATGGGTCAGGTGGAAAATAAGAAGGTACTTAAAACTAACAAACCTGATAATTAGCGAACTTACCTTTGTAAGAACAACAGGCAACTCTTTATGTTCGTCGTTCCAGTATTCAAGGAGATCGCTAGCTTCGACACCTTCGGTCACAATTCCATTACACACCAATAACTTGTCATTGCACTGCATGTCGTCTGGTTCCCTTTCCGTTGGGGTCCTTCCTACCACGATTTTCTGTGTGGACTGTGGTGGGAGGATCCCTTCACCCGGTACTGCTCCGTACTGCGCAGAATTGTTTTTATGAGGCCATATAGTGAAACCGACGTTGTGGTCAGTAACGTTGACTATATTAAAGAATCGCAACATGGACACCCTACTGTTTGGCATGAAGGGGAATGGGAGCTGGGGAGGGTCAAACTGGATCAACTCGTCTGAGACGCATAAGCTTGTCTGCAAAAAAAAAGGATGTGATAGAACGCAGTTGCGGATTAATTGGTACCAGAGAAAAACCAGTACGCGCAACTACATAATCTGGTTGTTTCTACCAACTGATGCTCAACTTTGAAAAAGACAAAAGATGTTTAGACTATTTCAATAAGTCTTATTCTTTGGGAACCGGAAGAACAAAAAACGACGAGTCGAAATGGGTATGAGTAGCATGACAAATGTTGCATCGCTAACAAAAAATTTAAGCAATGCGTTCTAAATTTGTTTGATACACTGCCGAAAAATTGATTCTTTCTGAGTGTCGAGCTAGATCTCAAGTGCATCTTACCCGGAAGTCGGGCTCTAGTACAGACGTATTACCGGGTATTTCTTAAACTCCACCCGGCAAATCCAGCTACTCGGCATACTTGTACGGCACCTGGCCATGCTAGCAGAAGTTGACCGCTCCGTGACGGCGCCACCTATTTGCCGAGTGTCAACTGACGGATACTCCGCATCTAGTGAGTCAAAACCCTTTTTTTCCCTCCACTTGAAAATTAATTTTCTGTCGCTTATTTCCCGCATATAGTAGGGCTTTGCCGAGTGCGGCATGTGGTGTGTCAAAAAATTCAGGTGACTTTTTCCGGCCACTTCAAAATTATTTTTGGCGTTTTTTTCCCGCCTAGATCATGTACCATATATGTGATGTGTATTTTTGATACACTAAGCATATACCTTTTTTATTTTTTTATTATGTCTTATTAAAATTATAATTCAATTAATGTTCATGGCATATATCCTAACACAGCCAATCAGAAAAGTCATGGTTAACCACCTTTCGGCGCCGGTCAAAGTGGTAGATGATGCGGAGGCTACGAGTTAGGGTTCGGCCATAGCGGGACGAGGAGATTTCAACAAAATGTTGAAAGTGCGTAATTATTTTTCTCTTTTTTAGGTTTTTTTTATTGGGCTGGTAAGTGGGGCCTCCACCTCACCAAACAATTTATTTTCTCAGATTTTTCTATTTATTTATTGGACTGAAAGTAGGGTCCACGTCAGTTTCCACTGTTAGTTTTGCTGTCAATTTGTATTCAATTCGCGATTAGTGCATTTTATGAACAACCAACCAAAATGTGATAAAATTTTGCGATTCAAACATAAAGTGGTAGTTATTTAAAATTTCAGTGTAAATGTGGTAGTTTTATGCTAACAACTCAGACACCCATGCTAGGACGGTGATGAGGCCGATGGTGCGTCGATGCGGTAGCAGTAAAGATGTTCTAACTAACTAGGCACACTGCTCCCAGACGTCTGGATCATGTT
>QRDG01001765.1:94829-157765 GCA_012064385.1 Puccinellia tenuiflora | reverse complement strand
ATCCCTCTCAAGCAACCCTGCAATTAACATACAAGAAGTCTCTTGTGTCCCCAACACACCTAATACAATTGTCAGTTGTATAGGTGCACTAGTTCGGTGAAGAGATAGTAAAATGAAAGTGATATGGATGGTAACAAGTGGTATTTATAATCTGTAATAAAAATGGCAGCAAGCAAACATGTAAAAAGTGACTCGAAACGGTGTTCTGATGATTGGAAACAAGGCCTGGGGATCATACTTTCACTAGGGATCTCTTCAACACGTTAGCACAACTGAAATCAAGCAGTGCTACTCGGAATTATTCTTCTTCTTGATAAAACAAGAGTACTATGCATAGGGCTAAAAAGCACACCTCAAAGTCTGACTAAACAAACACCACAATTCCACAAAGAATAATCATGGTAAATATCACTCTAGATAATCTATCATCCAAGAGTCATACACGCCACCCATACTGTCACCAAGGCTTTGTGTTTTCAACAATAACTCTGGAAATTATACTAGATAAACCAATTGAGTAGCATAACATTACATAAGAATTCAGCGGTACTAACAATGCTCACGATTTCATAAAGATCACACCATGAGAGAGATAGATAACCACAAACTACAGTAGAGCCCTCAACCCCGACGATGGATTACTCCCGGTGCATCATGGGAGGCAGCAACAGCGATGAAGATGTCTCCGGGGGCAATTCCCAATCCCAGCAGGGTACTGGAACAGAGACTTCTGTCCCCCGAAATAGGGTTTTTGGTGGCGGCGGAGCTCAGATGTGCTTCTGGAGAATATGATCGGGTTTTATTGTTTTAGGTCAGGAGAGACTTTATAGGCGAAGAGGCGACATGGGGGTGGAGGAGGCTCCCAGGCAGGACCCAAGCGCGGTCCAGGCTAGACCGTGGCCAGGGGTCACTTGGAGGCTGTGGGCCCCTCCCGGACTGGTCCTTCTGGCTCCGGGGATCTTCTGGCGAAATAGAATTTCTAATTTGTTGGAAATTTTCTGAGCACTTTGTATTTTGGACCTCTCCGCAATGCACAGACATAATAAACTGAAACTGGCACTGGGCACTAGGTTAATAGATTATTCCAATAAAATATGCCAAAATGATATAAAAACATAATAAACACATGTGGCATTTCATATAAAACAATCATGGAACATAAAAATTATAGATACGTTTCAAACGTACCAGTATCCCCAAGCTTAATTCCTGCTCGTCCTCGAGTAGGTAAATGATAACAGAATAATTTTTGAAGTGACATGCTACCAACACAATCTTGATCAATAATAATGTAAAGCACATGATCTAAATGAAGTGATCCAAGACAATGGTTCATTGAATGAAACAAACAATGATTAACCAGGTGTAACATCTAAACAAGAATTCATTAGAAAAGAGTACTTTGGAGATCTAAAAGTATAACACCTGACAATGATGGATATCTCACAAAGCAATATTCTTTCGGCAAAGGAGTTTGACCAACAGAAAGGAAGATTTAAGTTTTCACAAAAGGTTTAACTTGCAACATGTTTATCTCAAGATAAGTCAATACAAAGTTTTCATGGTTAGACATAACGATAACATGAAGTAAAACTTAAACCAAAGTTCACATCATGTGATTGCTTGAGAGGTAAAAGGGGAAGGAAAACTGACTCAACATAAAAGTAAAAGAAAGGCCCTTCACAGAGGGAAGCAGGGATTAGTCATGTGCTAGATATTTTAATTTTTTTGAACAGAAGTAAACAGTTTTGAGATATGCATGCTTTCGTCAATGACTCCACAGTAAAGAAACTAGCTAGTCCCCTGTACCAAGCAAGGCTTTTAGACTTTTGGAGCAGCTGGTAATTAAAGGAATGAGGTCAATCCTCATTCTCTTTTGTTTCACCACTAACCAATGTTTGACTAATTTCTGAGGTTTGCACTGTGCGGAGGAGAATGGTGGGTTATATTTATATTTGGATTGAGACACGAGGTCTCTTGCCATCTCTCGGCAAATTCAAGTGAGCACGTAATCCATGCTCACCGGGTGAAAGGGGGGAAATGACCTTGCTTGTCACAGGCTATATCTAGCTTCGCTACTGCTTCCTCATGAGCTTTAAAACAGAGACAGAAAAAGGAAAATTTTGAAAGTTTTAAAGGTATCACATGACAAATTTACTTGGAGTGGCAAGGAAATACCACATATAGGTGGTATGGTGGACACAAATGGCAAAGATTTGGCTTAGGGATTTGGATGCACGAGAAGTATTCCCTCTCAGTACGGAATTTTTCGGCTTAGCAAGGTATGAAACAAACACATAACCCAACTTGGTTCAATGAATGACTACAGATATACATTATGCATAACCATTAGACTTCACACCGTCTACCTTGTTAGCAAAACCAACTCTTTGCAAAAAGAATATCCACACTTTGAGAGCTACCAAGCAGGACAAGCACCATAATTTTAAGCTTTATGGCAGTTCTTTACTAATCCATTATTACTAGATGATCCACAAGTTTAAGCATTTAATCTACTTCATATCTCTAAACAATTGACAAGTATCAAATATTCAAGATAATGATCTACAAGATTATGCAAGCCGCATACTTCCTACATGATAATTTACATTCAACCAAACACCAATCAACCTATTTGAAGAAACTAAAAGGTAAAAGCACAAGAGAATACTTCCTAACTAAAAGCTAACAGCTCTGAACAAGAGATGCATGAAAAACAAGAGCTAGAAGCAAAAATGATAAAAGCTAAACACTCAACACATATAAGTGAAGAACAGGAGTGTTTTATGAAAAAGCGGAGGGTGTCTCTCCAAAACAAGCATGCAAGGATCCAATTTATTGCAAAGACCAGAGAACAAAACAGAAACAAACTGAAAGTAAAAACAAACTGACGCTCCAAGAACAGCACATAATGTGTAAAGGAATAAAAATATAGTACCATGAGAAAAACCGATAATTGTTGATGAAGGGGATGCCTTGGGCATCCCCAAGCTTAGACGCTTGTGAATTCTTGCATATTTCAGAGGAGGGTCTATGGGGAGCCTCCCCAAGCTTAAGCTTTTATCCCTTCTTGATCTTCATTCATCACTCGCTCTTGGATACTTGAAAACTTCCTTCACGCAAAACATGTAGCAAACTTCATTAGAGGGGTTAGTCCAAAAAAACATATATTCCTTCAGTTCCAAAGCACATATCATGAACTTATTTTTAAACATTAGCTGCTGTCACCAAGATCTAAGTAAAGTTCTTGACCTCAAAAGAACTTGTCGGGGATATAACCCCGGTTACCTGATAACCCCCAAGAGCAGGGGATCACTGTAACACTTCTCAATGTGGAAGAAGGGTATCGATCCGCAGGAGCAAGAAGGAAAAGT
Source organism: Puccinellia tenuiflora (assembly GCA_012064385.1). Classification (NCBI taxonomy): domain Eukaryota; kingdom Viridiplantae; phylum Streptophyta; class Magnoliopsida; order Poales; family Poaceae; genus Puccinellia; species Puccinellia tenuiflora. The sequence goes on along the minus strand of QRDG01001765.1, from coordinate 154,391 downwards.
TATCTATTCCCTACAACTAAAGTGTCACAAGTTTTAGTTGATTATGCACTAAACAAGTTTAAAGAACAAGATGGTTGATTTGATGGATGGAAGTTAATGTAACAACACAAGAATGTGAAAGTGTCCCAATCCTCTTCAATGCAAGAGGACAAGACAAGGTGTAAATGGTGCTTGGAAATAAGGCCTAGGGATCATACTTTCACTAGTGGACACTCTCAACAATAATAATATAATTAAATACATAGATATTTCATCTTCACTATGCTACCCGAACTATCTTCTAGTTGGATAACGACACCAATCCATTGTGTAGGGCTACAAAAAGCACACCTTAAAGTTCATATTCCACATCTATGGACACTTCAAGCGGCCACTATATGCATCCAAAGATAGTACTAACAAACACCACAATATCATAGAGACATCCAACACAAATAATAACTCATGATAAGTATTCATGTAATCTTTAGCCTAAGAGCCACACACGGTGCACACACTGTCAACTTCACACCATGGGACAAAGGTGAGTCCAGAAATCACATCAATAAAACCACTTGAGTAGCATAATTCATAAGATGATGAAGAGTAACATCTATGGATTCAACTAGATTACAAAGCTCATGATCACATAAAGATCACACCATGGGAGAGAGAGATAAACCACATAGCTACCGGCATGAGCCCTCAGCCCCGATGAGGGACTACTCCCTCCACATCATGGAGATGGTGGAGATCAGATGATCTTGCTGTAGAAGTTGATGATGAACCACGCCGGAGGGGGTGGAGCCCTCCGGAGGTGGATTCTCGGCGGCATTTCCCCCCTCCGATCTTCTCCGGCGGCATCCCTCTACCTCTTTATTTCTGGTTTTGCATTTCTCGCCGCCTCCCTCTGGAAACGTCGGGGGGCCTTTTATATAGGCATTTTTAGGTTCACGAGGATGCTTCTGGGCGAATGATCGATGCAAACGGGGCCACGAGGGCCAAATTGGATGGGCCACGCGGCCTGGTACTGTACGCCGCATGGGACCCCCCCTTTGGTCCTCTTCTCGGCCTCCGTACGTTGACTTCTTTCGCTCCTAAATCTTCTCCTTCCAAAATAATGACTCCCCTAAAATTTATAGCTCATTATGACGTCGTTAAGGTCCTGATGAAACAAATGAAGAAGAAATAGGGGTTTTCTGCCTGCGCAGGATTAATTCCATATAAAGGGGAAATCATCATAAATTACCAAAAATCATTAAATAACAGTAATATACCCCTTATATGATGCAAATATGACTGGAATATACTATAATAGTGCAAAAGTCATGTATGCATTTTAGATGCATCAGTACCCCCAGAGTTGGTAACTTCTCACGGATGAATAGAAGGACACGAGTCAACAATTATAGAGAAGAAAATCAACAAAAATTATAGAAGAAACATGAAAGAGGCAATCGACGGCCAGCCTGGGCCGACACAGGCGCAGCTCAGGCCGACCATACAGCCATACCCCCATCCGAAATACATGTCCGGGATATAAGCCTGGGCGACGTTGTTCATACAAACGACACTCTCATCCCCGACACTGTGTCAGTCGGCGACCCCGACCGGACACTGTTCTACCGGCATACCCCGACATTGTTTACCGGCATACCCCCGACACTCTTCATCCGGCATACCCCAACACTGTTCATTCTGCATACCCCGACATTGTTCACCGGGCATACCCCCGATAGTGTTCATCCGGCATTACCCCGACACGGTTCATTCCGGCATACCCCAGACACTGTTCATCCGACATACCTCCGGACGTCATATTGTCCCGGCCAACATACATGTACTGGCCAATACTATTCATCCCGACACTGTTCATTCGGCATACCCCCCGACACTTTTCATCCGACATACCTCCGGACGTCATATTGTCCCCGGACGACATACATGTAATGGGTCGATACTATTCATCCCGATGGGCTGTTCATACCCGGTTGCACTGTTCATCCGGCATACCTATTCATACGACATACCCCCGACACTGTTCACCACTGACACTGTTCATCCGACATACCTCTGGACGTCGTATTGTCGCGGCCGACATACATGTCCTGGGCCGACACTATTCATCCCGGTGACACTGTTCATGCCCAACACTATTCATTCCGACATACCTGGCTGCTACCCCGCTACTATTCGACCAGACCATCTACCCGGCGCCTAGGTCTCCATGTCCTTCGCTGCCAGGTCCTGGGACGCCCACCGCTCGGACCTGGCATCATTGACAAGCCGGTGCGTGAAGACCAAGACAAAGAAGACAAGGATAAGATCGATGACAAAGACCAGGACCCAGCCAACGTGGCTACAGTGCCATGGAAGTGACTAGAGTGCAAGCACTGTATGACAAGACCCCAGTACTCCTCTCAGATACAGTACACTGAGCAGTGTTAGTGGGGCTCCCCTTGTCCCCTGGGCTGCCGATATAAGCAGCACCAGGGGGATGGATCTCCTCAGCCCGGGAGGGCTCCTTTTCACCCTGCTCACTAGGAGCTCTCTGATCCAGAGTAACTTAGCAATAGATATACAGCTCGAGGAGCAACTTTGTAACCCGGTTTATGATCCATATACAGACAGACAAGAAGGAGTAGGGGTTTTACCTCCTCGGGAGGCCCCTAAACCTGGGTAAATCGCTTGTGTGTTTGTGCCTTCCGTGTGTGTAATTCTACGCACCATCCCTCCCCGGTTCCAACAGCGTCCATCGGCCCCAACTTAAGCCATCCCATGGCATCTGTCAGTTCACCACAACGATAGTTGGCGCCCACCATGGGGCCAGCAGCGGCGCTGGCTGGAGTTTCTATCCGGACGGTACCTTCTTCATCAACTCGGGGACTCGACGTCGCCATTACCCCCCCGCGCTCTAGCTTGCCGCCATAGCAAAGGCTAGCATATCCTTCACCCACCGATCGTCATCAACAAATCCCGGGTAACTGCCCTTCGATGGCTCGCCCATGTCGGTTCTATCCGTCCAGTCTGCACCAACAATGCTCCGTGAGTATTTACCATATATTCCTTGGCAGCATGCACAAGTGTAGAGCCCCAACCCCAGAACTATACAGTGAAGCGTTGTGCAACTAGTCATGCTACACAATCGAAGGTTACTGGGTTTACCAATCCCAGACCAAAACCCATTGGTAGGTGTGCTCGGAATGTATCATCGGCACACAACACCTCGATCATGCCATAAGCTCAGACATCGCTATCACGTATAGTAGAGAGACCATGACTGCGGAACAACTGGCACTTCACAGACTCTACGGCACAAGAAAACATATAGCAACTCATATATGAGAAGATACAAATATCACAATCAGAGGTCACAGACCCATCATTACATCATGCGGAAGCAAATATAGTTGTCTAACAACAAGATCCAAATTATGGCCTAAGAGGCCTACAAATAACATTATCCCAGCCAGCCTGTTCCGAGACGTCCCAAGCTACCACCAGGGAACCCCAGACTACTCGTCGATGTCAATAAAGAACCCACCTTCCAGTTCGGTGACGTCCTCCTCTGAAAACGAATAATAATCAACAAAGCAAGGCTGAGTACGACGTACTCGCAAGAATTAGTAGGGCAATATAGGCCCGATGCTGTTTGGCTTCAAAGCTGTATAGTAGTTGGTTTTGCAGAAAGCTAGTTTTCCTTTCGGGTAACACTAGGACTCATGGCACCAACTACTCAGAAGGTTTTTCTCAAAGGGGATAAGATAGTAAAACTTTCTTTCTTCGGTTCACCTTGAACTAGCAGTAACCAGAATTCACCACTCATATCCACCAAGCCACTCCCTTGAATCACCCTCGAGAAAATGAACCTTTTCAACACACATTGACCTTTAGCTGCCAAATTTTAATTAGGTTCAAGTTGTTTATGATCTCATATCCATTCCCAAGTTGTCCATAACCGCGGACACGACTTTTCGAAAAGATTAAACCCTGCAAGGGAGTACTGTTTTTAAGCCATTGGTACCGTCCGACCCCTTGCCTGATCATTTAGCTCTCTTCCGGGGAAAACCGGCAGGGCGGGAGCGGTTAAACCTTTACCTCGCATGTGACTATCCAAGGGTCATCGTGATGACAGGACAAGTTCATTGCCTATTTCAACACCCTACCCCATTGCCACTCCTATCACCACCATCCTCGTCACATAATCATCATCGTCATCATCACCGGCCACACACTCACAATGGAAGCGCAAACTAGAGGACCCTTGGATACGCCCGCACAAGTTATTTAGTTAGTAAGGGGCCCATACCCCCACCGATGGTAGCACGCTAGATCTTGGTTCAAGAGACAAGAACTCACACCTAGGCGGCAAGAATGACGCAAAAACACCATCCCCGATGGCAACTCACCCAAGCCTTCTTAGCAATTATTTATTAACACAAGTTTCCACCAATGTCCGAGCATTCCATCAACTTCACAAGTATGGAAATAATTAACAGACAACTTAAGCATTCTACTACGCATGGTTAAGCATATCTAAGCATAACATACAACATATATGAATTATCTCAGGCCAACACATCAACCTATGGTTAATAGGAGGGAAAATAGATAATGGTTCAGGGAGCATGCAAGTTATAGGATACTCTATACAGTGACCAAAAGTTGTTTCTAGAAAAGAATGCAATATTATAGTGGAGAAAAATACTTGTACTAATAGGATGACATATGCTCAGAAGGTTAGGTTAGCTCCTGCCTTGCTGATAGTACTGGTCGCGTTGATCGGCGAGGTATTGTGGTGGAACCTCGACTCCTGAATCTACCGATACACAAACAATACAGGAAACGAAATAAATAACATGAATACAAAGGTGCAATGCACAATCATGATGAGATGGTCAAATTATGCACTGAATTAATATTGGGCATGTCCCACAACTTAAATGGAACCCCTAAAATAAATATTGCAATTAACGGGTTAAAACTCCATATTTAACTTAGTGAATTAAGTTATTATCCAAAATGTCCAGTACTGAAATATGGTTACTGTAACAGCCCCACTTTTGGTACCAGAAAATATGAGTAAAATTTCACTTTTTGCATCTCATTTGCCTCATGGCATCCCTCATTCCTATTTGCTTCAGATGAAATAATAAGAACATAAAATAATAAGAAGCAACAATTAACAACCCCAAGGTGGTGATGTGAATGGTGAACAAACTCTCAAATTAAATTCTCATATTTGTCCAGGAAGTTCCTACAACCACCAATATAATTGTTGCCAAATTTAAATGCAATGGCAAATGCAAATATTGGAATAAGGCCCTAAAATGCAAGAGGGCAATTTCTGAAATGTTACCACATGAGATAAATTCCAAATGGGCTGCAAATTTTACCACAGGTTTCAAATAATATATTATGGCTCTGTGAATTTTTCCAGAATTTTTAAAAATAGCTAAGGGCCTCAATTAAATACTCAAAGCCTGCTGGATTTTCTGAAAACTGGAAAAAAATAAAACACTAACAGTGGGTCCTCACTGTCAGCTCCCTCGTCACTGTGGCGACAGGGGAAACCCTGGCGCCATGGCCGCCCCACCATGGCCTCCACCGCGGCCCCCCCTCGCTCCCTGGCCTCCCAAGGAGGTTAAGCAGGACCCCCACGACCGCTTGCTCCTCCTCCCCCTCCTTTTCCCCCGTGCAGCGAAACCCTAACCCTAAGGCGCCATGGTCGTGGCACTGCCGATGACGCCGCCGCTCGCCGCCGACGATTGAGGCAGCCCGGAGCAGATCGAAGCGCACCATCAGCTCCGCCTCGTCTCCAGCTTCCTCCTCCCCCCAGCAATCGAGCCGGGAAGCCGCCAATCGCCGTCACCGTCCTCGACCCCTTCCTCGCCGGCCGAGCTCCGCCACCGCGATTGCCGCCGTTGCAGCCCTCCCCCTTCACCGACGACCACACCTACGCGTCGAGGGTGAGCTCACGGTCCTCGGAGACATCCTCCCCTCGCTCTTTCCCCTCTGGGTCGCCGTTTTGCCATAGGCCGAACCGTGCCGCCGCTGTGGCTTGTCCCCGGCGCCCTTCCCTGGCGACCATTTGGTCCCTATCGCCGCCACCTAGTTCGCCTCAGCTCGTAGATCCCACCCGTGCCCTCCGTTAGGTCTAGATCGCCGTGGATCGACGGATCCTTGATCGGCAGGCCGCCGGCCGCCGTCGCGCCGCGCCGGTCGTGGCACCCGCGCAGGTCAAACCTGCCAGTGGCCCTTCGGCCAACGTGGACGTCCAGGTGGATCTGGCCCCGTCGGTCAGCCACCGTGGCTAGATGCGGCCCGGTACAAAACAACAGAGGTCTTTTCCTGGAAATTGTTTAAATGACAGAAAATTCAAATGAACTTGAATTTGAATAACTTTTGAACCACAAGTCCAAAAAATGGAAATAATATGTCATTTTGCTCAGGGATAAAATGTCTACTTGTTAGTACCCTTGGTAGAATTAATTGACCAAAATAAATTGCCTGGATTTAATAAAAACAGAATGGCAGAAAATAAAGGGAATTTAGAAATTGCATAACTTTAGTTTTACTTGTCCAAAAAGTGTGTTCAATAGCTCAAAATGTTCAGTGGACAATGGAATACCACTATATGCCATTTGAGAGAAATGGAGAATTAAATTTTAGTGCTGTTTACATAAATTACTAAAATGGTAGATTTAAATCCCATATTGAAAATATCATAACTTGGTGGATATTAATTCAAAAATTGCAATGATATACCAAAATGACCAGCAAACCAAATGCTATCTATCTATGTTTAATATCACAGCCTGCAAATAAATTTTCCTTTGATGTTAATTTCGAATTGGTTAAAAGGATTTAAATCACATAACCGTTTAAATCACCATTTCATCACCGTTAATCGGAAAAATGCAAACGAGGTACCAAAATGATCAGTGGAACAATGCCTAAAATAATGTCATTTCCATGCATTTAGGACCCATATTTCAGTACTGGACATTTCGGTAAATAACGCAAATCACTAAGTTAAAGATGGAGTTTTAACCCTTTAATTGTGATATTTAATTTAGGGGTTCCATTTAACTTGTGGGACATGCCCAATATGTTTTCAATGCATAATATGACCGTATCATCATGATTGTGCATTGCACCTTGTATTCGTGTTATTTATTTCCTTTCCTGTATTGTTTGTGTTTCGGTAGATTCAGGAGTCGAGGTTCCACCACAATACCTTGACAACCCTCGCGACCAGTACTACCAGCAAGGCAAGAGCTAACCTAACCTTCTTGGCATATCTCATATTACAAGTATTTTATCCACCATAATATTGCATTCGATTCTGGTGACAACTTTTGGTCAGTGTATAGAATATCCTATCACTTGCATGCTCCCTGAACCATTATCTGTTTCCCCTCCTATGAACCATAGGTTGATGTGTTGGCCGGAGATGAATCATATCGGTTGTATACTATGCTTAGATATGCTTATCCATGCTCAGTCGAATGCTTAAGTTGTCCGTTGATTATTTCCATAATTGTGAGTGAATGGAATGTTCGGACAGTGGTGGAGACTTGTGTTGATAATTAATTGCTAGAAGGCTGGGATGAGTTGCCATCAGGGATGGTGTTTTGTCTCGTTCTGGCCCCTAGGTGTGAGTTCTTATCTCTTGAACGAAGACCGAGCGTGCTTCCAAGGTGGGAGTATGGGCTCCTTACTAACCGAATATTAGTGCGGGCGTATCCAAGGGTCCTCTAGTTTGCGCTTTCCATTTGCGGGTGTGTGGACGGAGATGATGATGATGGTGATTGATGGATGGAGGTGACGGAGTGGCGATGGGGCAGGGTGTTGAAATAGTGCTGAAAACTTGTCATGTCGTCACGATGACCCTTGGATAGTCTCATGCTTTATAAAGATTTAACCGCACGCCTGCCCCTGCCGGCTTTCCCTGGAAGAGAGCTAAATGATCAGGCAAGGGGGTCGGACGGTACCAATGGTAAAACAGTACACCCCTGCAGGGTTTAATCTTTCGAAAAGCCGTGTCCGCGGTTATGGAAACTTGGGAATAGATTATGAGATCATAGATAACCTGAACCTTAATTAATATGGCAGCTAGAGGTTGCATAAGCAACGTGTGTGAAAAGGTTCATTTCCTCGAGGGGATATCGAGGAGGCCTTGGTGGAGATAGGTGGAGTTGCTGAATACAGTAGGTTCCCCGTGAACCGAAGAGAAAAGTGTTACCCTCTTATCCCCTTATGAAAACCTTCTGATTAGACGATACCATGAGTCCTAGTCTTCGGAAGGAAAAACTAGCTTTATGCAAAACAACTACTTATATAGCTTTGAAGCCCCCGTCAGCATCGGGCCTATATCGCCCTACTAACTCTTGCGAGTACGTCGTACTCAGCCTTGCTTTGTTGATTATTCTTTGTTTCAGAGGAGGACGCTACCGAACTAGAAGGTGGGTTCTACGTTGACTTCGACGAGTAGTATGGGGTTCCCAGGTGGCAGCTTGGACGTCATGGAATAGGCTGGCACGGGATGTTTATCTGTAGGCCTCTTAGGCCATAGTTTGGATCTTGTTGTTTAGACAACTTTAAATTTGCTTCGCTTGTTGTAATAATGGGTCAGTGACCTCTGATGTGTCTTTTGCTATCCTTCTCAATTATATGAGTTGAACTATAATATCTTTGTGTCGTAGAGTCTGTGATGTGCCAGTTGTTCCGCAGTCTTGGTCTCTTTGTTACACGTGAAAACGATGTCTGAGCTTATGGCATGATCGAGGTGTTGTGTGCCGATGATGTATTCCGAGCACGCCTGCCAATGAGTTTTGGCCTGGGATTGGTAACCCCAGTAACCCTTGATTGTGTAGCATGACCGGTTGCACAACGTTTCACTGTATAGCTCTGGGGTCGGGGCGCTACAGTTACTAAATGCATGAAAATGACATTATTAGATAGGTATTGTCCTACTGATCATTTTGGTACTTCGTTTGCAATTTTCCGATTAATGATGAAGAAATGGTGATTTAAACGGTTATGCCATTTAAATCATTTGAACCAATTCAAAATTAATATCAAAGGAAAATTTGGTTACTTGCTGTGAACTTAACATAGATAGATAGCAAATCCTTTGTTGATCATTTTAGTATATCATTTGCAATTTTTGGATCAATATTTATCGAGTTATGATATTTCTAATTATTGATTTAAATCTGCCATTTTCTTTAATTGTAATAAACAGCACCAAAGTTAATTCTAAAATTCTCCCAAATGACATAAATTGTAGATCATGGTTCAGACATTTTTTGAGCTATTTAAACACAATTTTTGATAAGAGAACGCAGTTATGATTTTCTAAACTCGACTTATTTTCTGATTCTGCCAGGTTAAGTATTTATTAAATAAAGGCAATTAAATAAATTTAGTTGGTCATGGAAATGGTGCGTAACAAGGTAGATATTAGTTTTCTGAGCAATTTGACTATTATTTTGCAATTTTCCTGACTTGTTGGTTCAAAAGTTATTGATTTACAAGTTTGAAAAATTTTTCTGTCTTTATTTAAATTTCGAAAACCATCCCGGTGTTTGTAACCGGGCCGGGGCTAGCCACGGTGGCTGACTAGCGGGGGCCAGAGCCACGTGGGCATCCAAGTCGGCCCGAAAGGCCCACGGCCAGGTTTTGACTCGGCGCGATCAGAGACAGGCGCTGCGCGGCTGGTGACGGCGGCGCGGGCCGCGCCCGGATCCATCCGCATGCGTGCACGAGGGAGCCCGGGAGGGGGCGCATCAACGCGTCTCACTACGGGGAGCTAAAACCAGGCGGCGCCACTATTTATCGGTTGCCGGAGCGACCACGGCGACGACGGACGGCCGACGACGAGCTACGCGCACCTAGCGATCTAGCGAGGGAGGAGGAAGACGGAGAGGTCTAGGAGGTGGCCCTGCTCACCCTGAGCATGATGGAGCGCTCGGTGGAGGTGGAGGAGCTCGAATAGCGACGGGATCCAGCTCGGACGGCGGCGGGCGGAGTCGGAGGAGATGGTTCGATTCGCGCGAATGGTGGCTTCCTAGCACGCACGGCTCGAGGAGGAGGTAGGGGATGACGAGGCGGAGACGATGGCTTGCTTCGATCTGCTTCGGGCGGCCTGAGTCGACGGCGGCGACCAGCGGCGCACACTATCCAAGCGCAGCCATGGCGCCTTAGGGTTAGGGTTTGCTGTAGGGGGGAAAAAGGAGGGTGAGAGAGAGCAGCGGGTCGTCGGCGTGCTTCTTATCCTCCAAGGGGGGCCAGGGAGAGCGGCGGCATGGCGACAGTGGCGAGGCAGTTCGACGGCGACGGTGGCGAGCGGGCGCGGTCGCTACAGCGTGAGAAGATGATGTTTTGCAGAAAACCCCCTGCGTGCTCTTTTCCTTTTCTGTTTTAATTTTAAATGGAAACCGGCAGCTTTTCTATTTAATTAAGGCATCAAATATTTCCAAAACTTATGGAATATTCATGGAGGCTCAGAATAATATAAGGGAGCTCACCATATTTTCTTTTGAATTTTTGGAATGTTTATGTGGGTTTGGCATTTCAAGTTTAATGCACCAATTGGATGTTTCCATTTTATAAATTCAATTGCATTAAAATGCCTTTGTAAAATATTTATGAATTACCTTTGGAAACTTCCTGGACAAATATGAAAGTTCAATTTGAATTTTTGTTTATCCATCCACATTAACATCATTGGTTTATTAATTTGTTGCTTCAACCATTATTTTATGTAAAGCAAAATTTAAGATGGGGATGCCATGATGCAAGAGGAGATGCAAAAAGTGAAAATTTTACTCATATTTTCAGGTACCAAAAGTGGGGCTGTTACAACTCTACCCCCCTTACAGGAATCTCGTCCCGAGATTCTAGGCTTGAGTGAAGAAGGCGGGGTATTCCTGACGAAGACTAGTTTCACGTTCCCAGGTTGCTTCGTCTTCAGAATGGTTAGACCACTGGATCTTAAGGAACTTGATGCTCTTGTTGCGGGTCTTCCTTTCCGCTTCATCCAAGATGCGGACAGGATGCTCACGGTAAGTCAGATCCTCCTGAATATCCAACTCTTCATGATTAACCCCGCGAATAGGATCTTTGAAGCAACGACGGAGTTGAGAGACATGGAACACATCATGCACATCCGGAAAATTCTCTGGAAGCTCGAGCTGATAGGAGAGATCACCTCGCTTACCCAGGACAGTGAAAGGACCAACAAAACGAGGTGCCAACTTTCCCTTGATCCCGAAACGACGAACGCCTCGGAGGGGAGAGACTCGAAGATAGGCTTTGTCACCAATTTCATAGTGAACCTCCTGATGATGTTTATCATAGTAGCTCTTCTGCCTGGACTGAGCAATCTTCAGATTCTCCCGAATGATACGGACCTTCTCTTTAGCCTCATTGATCACATCAGGACCGAAGAGTGGCCTCTCTCTGGTTTCAGATCAATTTAGAGGAGTTCGGCATTTTTGTCCATAAAGGACCTCAAAGGGAGCCATTTGCAGACTAGCTTGATAGCTATTGTTGTAGGAGAACTCGGCGAGGGGAAGATACTTTTCCCAACCTTTACCGAAGGAGATGACACATGCCCGAAGCATGTCCTCAAGAACTTGGTTTACCCTTTCAGTCTGACCATCAGTCTGAGGATGATAGGCTGTACTGAAGTTGAGACGGGTTCCCATAGCAGATTGGAAGCTCTGCCAGAATCTGGATACGAATAGGACTCCCACGGTCTGAGATGATCCTCAGTGGAACACCATGGAGAGGAACAATTCGGGCAACATACAACTCGCCAATTGCTTCGCAGTTATTCCTCGCGTACGGGAAGGAAATGAGCTACCTTGGATAGACGATCGATGACGACCCAGATGGCATTGTATTACCCTTGGTGATCTTGGAAGCCAGTAATGAAGTCCATACCGATTTCATCCCACTTCCATCGGGAATGGCTATTGGGCGAAGAGTACCCACTGGCCTTTGATGTTCAGCCTTCACACGGCGACAGACGTCGCATTCAGCGATACTCGGCAATCTCTCGCTTCATGCTAGACCACCAAAATTGACGGCGGAGATCTTGGTACATTTTGGTACTACCCGGATGAATGGAAATGGGAGATTCATGAGCTTCTGAGAGTATCAACCCTTTGGTATTTCCACTCCTGGGCACCACCAGACGGTTACCAAAGTAGACTACACCGTTGTCATCAACGGAAAAACAGTTAGCCTTCCCACTAGCAATTTTCTCTTTGATTTCTAGGATCTCAGCATCCTGCTGCTGGGCTACCTTGATCTCATCCTCAAGAGTGGATTTGATCTCTAAGTTCGCCAAATATCCAGAGGGAACAATCTCCAGATTCAAACGTGTGAATTCTTCATGAAGAGCGGGCTGAGCTCGCTCAACCATTAGGGTGTTGCAATAAGACTTGCGACTCAGCGCATCGGCAACCACATTTGCCTTGCCAGGCTGGTAATTGAGGGTCACATCATAGTCTTTGATCAACTCCAACCATCTTCTCTGTCGGAGATTCAGATCGGGCTGGGTGAAGAGATACTTCAGACTTTGATGATCCGAGAAGATCTCACAATGGTTGCCCAACAGGTAGGGTCTCCATTGCTTCAGAGCATGAACAACGGCAGCAAGCTCTAGATCATGAGTTGGATAGTTGAGTTCATGCGGTTTGAGTTGGCGGGAGGCATAGGCTATCACATGGCCTTCTTGCATCAACACACAGCCTAAGCCTTGCAAGGAGGCGTCACAGTAGACGACAAAGTCCTTGCTGGTGTCTGGAAGGACAAGTATAGGGGTAGTCGTGAGTTTCACCTTGAGGGTTTGGAAGCTCTCTTCCACTTTGTCCGTCCACACAAACTGTTTGTTCTTCTTGAGGAGGTCAGTCAATGCTTTGGCTATTTTGAAAAAGCCCTCGATGAATCGGCGGTAATAACCCGCCAACCCAAGGAAGCTTCGGATATCTTTGACGGACTTGGGAGTTGGCCAATCCAGGATTGACTGAATCTTGTCAGGTATAACCGCTACTCCAGCAGCTGACACCACATGACCGAGAAAGATGAGCTCTTTAGCCAAAACTCGCACTTGGAGAACTTGGCATAGAGGCGATGATCACGAAGCTTGGTCAGAACTAGCCGAAGATGCTCAACATGTTCTTCTTCGGTTTTGGAGTAGACAAGGATGTCATCAATGTATATTATGACGAACTTGTCGAGATACTCGTGGAAGATGGAGTTCATCAGCCTCATGAATGTAGCCGGAGCATTTGTGAGGCCGAAGGACATGACGGTGTACTCATATAACCCACAACGGGTCGTGAAAGCCGTCTTTGGAATATCCTCCTTTCTGATTTTTATCTGATGGTAGCCTGACCTCAGATCCATCTTGGAGAATACCGTTGCACCAGCTAGCTGATCGAACAGGTCAGTCATTCTGGGAATAGGATATTTGTTCTTGATGGTCACCGCATTCAGAGGGCGGTAATCAACAACCAGCGAGGAACATTTGTATCCCTCTTTTGACAAAGATGACCGGGCAGCCCCAAGGTGAGCTACTCGGCCGGATGAATTCTTTTCCAGCAGCTCATCAAGTTGCTTCTTTAGTTCAGTTAGCTCTTCCGTTGGCATACGGTAGGGCCTTTTGGAAATTGGAGCGTTCCCGGAACCAATTCAATGACAAATTCCACACTTCGATCAGGTGGCATGCCAGGTAATTCCTCCGGAAAGACATCGGGGAAAGTCACACACCACTGCAACCTCATGCATTTCAGGCGATGTGGTGCCTTCCAGGAAAGCATAGGCTGATCTCCGGAGAGAGAGGGTGGCAGCGGATGGACTTGCGGAGTGAGGGGACCAGTATCGCACTATCCCGTAAGTTGGGGTGGATCACTGTGACAGTCTTGGCAGCACAGTCTAGGTTGTCCTGATATTAACTAACCAGTCCATGTCCATAATGACATCTATCCCATCTAACTTCAGGGCTATCAGTGAGAACGGAAAGGGAACTGACCATATAGAAATCTGAACCTCCGGGCGATCCAGTTAGTGTGCCAACTAGAGCCTGGTGTTTTGACCACTAGTGGGGAGTCCATATTCTCAAACGGTATTTGATGGTTGTGTGCAAAAGCTATGGATATGAATGAATGCGATGCTCCAGAATCAAACAAACTGAAGCTGGGATAATTATTAATTTGAAGCGTACCCATGAGAACACCGGGTCCTCTTCGACTTCTTTAGCAGAGAGGTGTTCAGGCGGCCACGGCTAGCAGTCAACAGCCTTGGCTGCTGGTGTAGAGGGTGCTGATACAGGTGTTTGCGGTAGCAGGTGCCTTCCCAGGGCAGTCCCTTGAGTAGTGACCGGGCTGGCCACAGCTGTAGCAGGTGAGCCTCGGCGGTGCAGGCAGCTGAGGACGAAGCCAATTTCCTAGCCGCACCCAAGGTCGAAGTAGCTGGGCGAGGCGGAGGTGGCCGGGATCCCTGTGGCCTTGGCATGAAAGGAGCACGGGCACCGAGCTGTAAGGCACGAAGACCCTGCGCTTCTTGCTTCAATAGAAGAGGAGCCCTGATGGTCCCCCTGCGTAGGCCTCTTGGAAACCTCCAGTTCCTTCCTACCCTGCTCCAGAGTGAGAGCAAGGTTGTACAGCTCCTGGTAAGATTGGAACTTGAAGGACAGCAGCTCATAACGAAGTTGCGGAGTCAGTCCCTTGCGGAACAGATACTGCTTATCTTCATCATTGGTCACGTCCCGAGGGGCGTAACGAGAGAGGTGGTTGAACTCACGCCCATAAGCTTGGACGTCCATGCGTCCCTGGGTCAGCTCCAGGAACTCCCTCCTTTTTAGGTCCATGATGTGCTGGGGGATGTAAGCCGCACGGAAGGCAGTGCGGAATTCAGCCCAAGTGAAGGCATGGCCAGCCTCAAACATTGACACATGGCTTTCCCACCAGGAACCAGCGGCTCCGTTCAGAAGGTAGGTCGGGAAGTTCACTTGTTCCGCCACCGGAACATGCAAGGCGGCGAACTTGCGCTCGAGAGCACGAGGCCAGTCATCAGCATCCAGGGGCTCCTTAGCACAAGCGAAAGTGGGAGGCTGGGTCCGCAGGAATTCAGTGAGGTTGTTGCATTCAGTGTTCCTCCGTGCACCCTGCTGCACCAACTGCGCGAGCAGATTCTCGTTGCGCAGGCGTCCCTCTTCAATAATCATCAGAACCTCCGCCATAGAGGGTGGCGGCAGTGGATCAGCATCGCTGGTGCCAGCACGATGGTGAGGAGCCATTCTGGGATTCGGACAGGACACAGTTAGTATCTCTCTCCGAATGGATAGGAATCAAGTATGCGCTTAGACCCGGCTAAGCGACTACGGATGGCAATAATTCAACAAGATTGAGCGAGGAAGAACAGGTATCATCACATCAACATGGCAGGGAAACAATTGAACTCAACAAACACAAGCCAGTCGGAACAAAACCCATTAGGTGGTTCAAATACGAGCTTACAATGCCTTAGTCTGCATTACACGAATGGAAATTTCTGATGATACAAGTCTTTTAGTTCGATACAACAACTAGAACTCGAAAGGCAACCACTACAGATAGTGGGTATCTTGCTCATCACGTAGGAAGGCAAGGATACGATACAAGGTACCCATAGGTACCGGTCTCCTAGAAGTACTGGGCACGCCCCAGGAGACGCACAGAGCGAGTGTTGAAACGGCGGGCACTCGCTGGCTGGCGGTCATAAGGCGGCGTGTGGACGTCGCCCCCGGTGTCTCGAGCGGGTCCACGTGGTGGAATGGTGCCACCCACACTCGGGCTGCTCATGTAGCCGGGCAGCTCCATCGGTAGAGGCGAAAGGAGATCGGGGGGAATTATCCCGGCATGGACGTACGGCTCCAAGGTCATCAGAGTGTTCCGGTGACTCTCACGAGCAGCCACCATGTAGAGGTACCACTGACGAGCACGAAGGTCCAACGCCCTAACCATCTCGATAAGAGCTTGGTGGCTGTGGTCCTGTGCTCGATAAGAGTACCTAGCAACATAACAGCCCTCCAGACTGTCATCAGCAGCTGGGAAGTGATTAAATCTGAGATCGGATTAGCTAAGTAGTCGCAGTTTCCATGGTACACGGAGAGGCCGTTGAACGCAGCCTCCTGTACAGCCTGCTCCACGGTCATGCCCACACCTACACCCTGGTGCTAGACTCTGTCCCCATCCGGAGTCAGGACACGGGCCTCGCAGAAGAACTGCCCATGTCCGTACGGCATGTGCTCCTCGTACACCACGTACTCGGGGTACCAACGACAACCCTGGCTGGCTAAGGCAACAACAAACAAGGCGGGGAACCCGCGGACACGCTCACAGCGAGTCAGACAGAAAACAAGTCCCGGACGCGTCATCTGTAGCAACAACAGAACAGTTCAAAAGTTAGGAACGGAATTGAGACTCATGAATTAATCTAGATGATAAGAACCCAACCCCGAGAACCTAAAACTTTGACCCAACTGCAGACAAATAGAGGTAAGAGTGACTCAGAGTTAGAGCGAGGTTGGTAATGAGTAAAAAGAATCCTAAGAGGGTTTCACAACTCATTTTCAGTTCATAAATAATTTTTACTACACTAGACTCGACATCGACCAATAGAAGGGTTTCCTACATGCAGTCCTGCTCTGATACCAACTTGTAGCGCCCCGACCCCAGAACTATACAGTGAAGCGTTGTGCAACCGGTCATGCTACACAATCGAAGGTTACTGGGTTTACCAATCCCAGGCCAAAACCATTGGCAGGTGTGCTCGGAATGGATCATCGGCACACAACACCTCGATCATGCCATAAGCTCAGACATCGCTATCACGTATAGTAGAGAGACCAAGACTGCGGAACAACTGGCACATCACAGACTCTACGACACAAGAGATCATAGTTCAACTCATATATGAGAAAGATAGCAAATATCACAATCAGAGGTCACAGACCCATCATTACATCGCGGAAGCAAATATAGTTGTCTAACAACAAGATCCAAATTATGGCCTAAGAGGCCTACAATAACATATCCCAGCCAGCCTGTTCCGAGACGTCCCAAGCTGCCACCTGGGAACCCCAGACTACTCGTCGATGTCAATAAAGAACCCACCTTCCAGTTCGGTGACGTCCTCCTCTGAAACAAATAATAATCAACAAAGCAAGGCTGAGTACGACGTACTCGCAAGAATTAGTAGGGCGATATAGGCCCGATGCTGTTTGGCTTCAAAGCTGTATAGTAGTTGGTTTTGCAGAAAGCTAGTTTTCCTTTCGGGTAACACTAGGACTCATGGCACCGACTACTCAGAAGGTTTTTCTCAAAGGGGATAAGATAGTAAAACTTTCTTTCTTCGGTTCACCTTGAACCAGCAGTAACCAGAATTCACCACTCATATCCACCAAGGCACTCCCTCGAATCACCCTCGAGGAAATGAACCTTTACCACACGTTGATTTGCAACCTCTAGCTGCCATAATTAGTTCAGTGTTCTATGATCTTATCTTCCCAAGTGTCCATAACCGCGGACACGGCTTTTCGAAAAGATTAAACCCTGCAGGGGTGTACTGTTTTTATCCATTGGTACCGTCCGACCCCTTGCCTGTACAATTAGCTCTCTTCCGGGGAAAGCCGGCAGGGCGGGCGCGGTTAAACCTTTACCTCGCATGAGACTATCCAAGGGTCATCGTGACGACAGGACAAGTTCAGTGCCTATTTCAACACCCTGCCCCATCGCCACTCCTATCACCACCATCCTCATCACATCATCATCATCATCATCACCGACCACACACTCGCAAATGGAAAGCGCAAACTAGAGGACCCTTGGATACGCCCGCACAAGTTATTTAGTTAGTAAGGGGCCCATACCCCCACCGATGGTAGCACGCTAGTCTTGGTTCAAGAGTAAAGAACTCGCACCTAGGGGCAGAACGAGAAAAACACCATCCCCGATGGCAACTCCCAGCCTTCTTAGCAAATTTATTAACACAAGTTTCCACCACTGTCCGAACATTCCATCAACTTCACAAGTATGGAAATAATCAACGGACAACTTAAGCATTCGACTACGCATGGCTAAGCATATCTAAGCATAACATACAACAGATATGAATTATCTCAGGCCAACACATCAACCTATGGTTAATAGGAGGGAAACAGATAATGGTTCAGGGAGCATGCAAGTTATAGGATTCTCTATCCACTGACAAAAGTTGTTTCTAGAATCGAATGCAATATTATAGTGGAAAAATACTTGTACTAATAGGATGAGATATGCACAGAAGGTTAGGTTAGCTCTTGCCTTGCTGATAGTACTGGTCGCGTTGATCGTCGAGGTATTGTGGTGGAACCTCGACTCCNCACCATTGGTAGCACGCTAGTCTTGGTTCAAGAGGTAAAGAACTCGCACCTAGGGGCAGGAACGAGACAAAACATCATCCCCGATGGCAACTCATCCCAGCCTTCTTAGCAATTATTATTAACACAAATTTCCACCACTATCCGAACATTCCATCAACTTCACAAGTATGGAAATAATCAACGGACAACTTAAGCATTCGACTACGCATGGCTAAGCATATCTAAGCATAACATACAACTGATATTAATTATCTCAGGCCAACACATCAACCTATGGTTAATAGGAAGGGAAACAGATAATGGTTCAGGGAGCATGCAAGTTATAGGATTCTCTATCCACTGAATAAAAGTTGTTTCTAGAATCGAATGCAATATTATAGTGGAGAAAATACTTGTACTAATAGGATGAGATATGCACAGAAGGTTAGGTTAGCTCTTGCCCTGCTGATAGTATTGGTCGCGCTGATCGTTGAGGTATTGTGGTGGAACCTCGACTCCTGAATCTACCGATACACAAACAATACAGGAAACGAAATAAATAACACGAATACAAAGGTGCAATGCACAATCATGATGATATGGTCAAGTTATGCATTGAAATGGTATTGGGCATGTCCCACTAGTTAAATGGAACCCCTAAAATAAATATTGCAATTAACGGGTTAAAACTCCATATTTAACTTAGTGAATTAAGTTATTATTCAAAATGTCCAGTACTGAAATATGGGGTCTACATGCATGAAAATGACATTATTAGCTAGGTATTATTCCACTGATCAATTTGGTACTTCGTTTGCAATTTTTCGATTAACGATGAAGAAATGGTGATTTAAACGGTTATGCAATTTAAATCATTTTAACCAATTCGAAAATGACATCAAAGTAAAAGTTGTCTTCATGCTGTGGAATTAACATAGATAGATAGCATTTGAGTTGCTGATCATTTTGATATTTTATTCACAATTTTTGAGTGATTATTTCTCAAGTTATGAATTTCCCAAAATTGGAATTAAATCTGCCATTCTAGTAATTTTAATTAAACAGCAATTTAAAAGATTCATCATTACAGAAAAATAGAACTAACAATTAGATGTTGTTTTCCTGAACATTTTGAGATCTTAATTGCAATTTTTGGATCAAAATTCATAAAGTTATGGATTTTCTAAGTCTCATTTATTTTCTGCCATTTCTGTATTTATTAAATAAAGGCAATTTATTTTGGCCAAATAATTCTACCAATGGCACTAACAGATAGACATTTTCTTCCTGAGCATTTTGGTATATTATTTGCATTTTTCTGATTTGTGGTTCAAAAGTTATGCAATTTCAAAGTTAGAATTCATTTTTCTGTCTTTTAATTTAAATTCCAGAAACTTGGCCGAAACGTTTTGTACCGGGCTGAAGCTAGCCACGGTGGCTGACCACCGGGGCCCAAGCCACGCCAGCGTCCACGTCGGCCAGGGGCCACTGGCAGGTTTGACTCGGCGCGGGTGCCACGACCGGCGCGGCGCGGCGGTGTCCGACGACGGCGGCGTGGTCGTAGACGGCGATGCGCGGCGTTCGGGGACCAACTACCACACGCATTCGACACGCCTATCTACGGCGAGCACTAAACGGGCGGCGCCGCTCGACCTAGGTCACCGGAGTGACCACGGCGACGACGGACGGCGGAAGGCCGATGACGAACTACACGCATCCATCGATCTAGGGAGGGAGGAGGAAGACGGAGAGGTCTAGAAGGTGGCCCGGCTCACCCTGAGCACGATGGAGTGCTCGGTGGAGGCGGAGGAGCTCGGACGGTGCCGGATTTGAGCTCGGACGGTGGCGGGCGGCGGCGGTGAAGAGGGTTCGATTCGCGCGAACGGCGGCTTCCTAGCACGCACGGCTCGAGGAGGAGGTAGAGGACGACGAGGCGAAGACGATGGCTTGCTTCGATCTGCTTCGGGTGGCCTGAGTCGACGGCGGCGAGCGGCGGCGGTCATAGCTAGGTCACGGACATGTCGGCAGCGGCTAGGGTTTGCTGCAGGGGGGAAAAAGGAGGGGGAGAGAGAAGCTAGGGCAGCGGTGGAGCTTCTTATCCACCCAAGGAGTGCGGGAGGGAGCTGGTGCGTCGAGGACGGTGGCGAGCGCTGGGTCGCTACAGCCATGGTGTCGCTACAGCGTGAAGACGATGGCACTTTTGCAGGTAACCCCCTGCCTGCTTTTTCCTTTTCTGTTTTTATTTCTTTAAAACAGCAGCCTTTTCCTATTTAATTGAGGCAGCAAAACATTTCCAAAAATTATAAAAAAATTCAGGGAGGCTTGGAACAAAATAAGGAAGCCCACCATATTTTTAGTTGGAATTTTTGGAAGTTTATGTTGGTTTGGAAATTCAAGTTTGAATTGCACCAATTTGGATGTTCCCATTTTATAAATTCCATTTGCATTAAAAATGCCTTTGTAAAATATTTATGAATTACCTTTGGAACTTCCTGGACAAATATGAAAGTTCAATTTGAATTTTTGTTCACCATTCACATCAACACCATGGGTTTATTAATTTGTTGCTTCACCATCATTTTATGTTAAGCCCAATTTAAGGTGGGAATGTCATGATGCAAGATGAGATGCAAAAAGTGAAAATTTTACTCATATTTTCAGGTACCAAAAGTGGGGCTGTTACAACACGATCGATCACGCAGCCATGCTAAAAATCATGAAAAGTATGGGGTTTGACAATAAATGGCTGAAATGGATAGAGATCATTTTGAATTCTGGCATGTCTTCTGTCCTCTTGAATGGTACACCAGGGAGGCAATTTCACTGCAGGAGAGGAGTTCGTCAGGGGGATCCATTATCTCCTTTGATTTTTGTGCTTGCAGCTGATCTCCTACGGACTGCAATTAACAAGGCCTTTAGGGATAACATCTTGACAGCTCCTATCCCTCCTAGTAATGGTATGGATTATCCTGTTGTCCAGTACGCGGACGACACTATTCTTGTCATGCCTGCTTGTGTGCATCAGTTATTGGCCATGAAAGAGATTTTGAATAAATATGCAGCCTCCAGTGGACTTCATATCAATTTCCACAAATCTTCTATGATTCCACTGAACTTGAGCGATGCTTCTACCCAGAACTTGGCCGCTGCTTTTCAATGCTCAATTGGACAGATGCCTTTTACATACCTAGGACTACCCATGGGAACCACCAAACCTACTGTCCTTGTCCTTATGCCTTTGGTAGATAGAATCGAAAGGAAGCTCTCGGCAAACTTTATGATGATGGCCTACAATGGCAGGGTAACATTGATTAATTCGTTGCTGACATCCATAGCCATGTTCACCATGTGTTCCATTAAAGTACCGCCTAAAATTCTCCTACATATCGACAAAATCAGAAGACAGTGCTTGTGGAACAAGAAAACGGATGATGGGGAGAAGTGTAATTCTTTGATCGCATGGAAGGAAGTCTGTAAGCCTAAGAATAAGGGTGGCCTTGGAGTTCTTGACCTGAAAGTGCAGAATGAAGCCCTTTTAATGAAATCTTTACATAAATTCTATGCTAAGCATGACACACCCTGGGTACATTTGATTTGGAGCACATACTACACAGGAAAAGTACCTCCCGCGTTGTCTCCTTGCGGCTCATTTTGGTGGAAAGATGTTTTCAAGCTCAACCCTATTTTTAGGGGGATTACTAAATGTGAGATCATTTCAGGTTCTAGTGTTTTGTTCCGGAAGGATTTATGGTTAGATTCAGAACCAGCTCAGTCATACCCTAGAGCCTACTCTTTTGCTAAGAAGGAAGACATTTCAGTGCAGGAATTTTTGTCATCTGGTGATTTGGCAACTTTGTTCCACCTGCCACTATCTCCTCAAGCTATGGATGAATTGAGAGATTTGCAACTCGCCACTAGACACATCTCTATGACAAACACAACTGATGGTGATGACTGGACCTTTGCTTGGGGATCTAAGGTTTATGCTTCCAGTAGATACTATAGATTTTTCTTTCGGAATATTATTCCCCATGAGGCTTTTCTTTGGCTCTGGAAGTCCAAATCCACCCCAAAGCTCAAATTCTTTTGCTGGCTCTTGTTGGCTGATCGTTTAAACACACGAAACATGCTGCGGAGAAGACACTACAACATTGGAAATAACTTTGCCTGCTTGTTATGCACTCCTGCTCCGGAAGAAACTGTGGAACATCTATTTTTTCACTGTCCTTTTAGCGCTTCCTGCTGGAATTATATTGGCATCCATTGGGATCAGACTGGAGACCGCCTGAGTTTAATCTCTGCTGCTAAAATCAGGTGGGATAAACCTCTATTTCTGGAGGTGATAACAACTGCTGCATGGAGTATTTGGAAAGAACGAAATGGGTTGCTTTTTGAGGGCATCCCAACTTCAGTCTCCTCTTGGAAGTCTAGGTTTAAAAATGATTTTGCTCTCTTGGAACATAGGACTACGTCCTCTCTACACCCCTTCATTCGTTATTTAGTAAATAGTACTCCCTCCGTTCCATAATGTAAGTCTTTTTAGCATTTCTCTTCTCATCCGTATCTAGACATGTTTTAGTGCAAGATTCATTTGAACCTTACACTAAAACATGTCTAGATACGGATGGAAAGAGAAATGCTAAAAAGGCTTACATTATGGAACGGAGGTAGTAATAAGGACTTTTCATGTTTGGCTGCGGCCCTGATGTACATATGTAACTTGTTCTGGTTGGTTATATAGAGGCAGTGGGAGCCTTTCCCACTGTCATAAAAGCTTCAAAAAAAAATTTACTCGACGAACACATATCCAGTAATTCAAAAGTTGTGAGTACAGCAAATTGGACAAATATCTCATATACTACTATCTAATTCTACAAATTGGTAATACTCCTAGATTTAGAGCCTGGCAAATTAATACAGCAAGTCCTCGTCCATGGAAGCGTCGACATCCTCCGCGGCCTTCAGCTCCAGACGCCCCTCCGGCGGTTTCATCTGCTGCACCTGTGGCGCCGCCTCTTCGAAGCTCCCACCCTGCTTGAACTTCTGAGCAAAGTATTCGTACTTCATCACGTCTAGATCGCTGACGCTTCGCCTCGCGTGCTCCATAGCCCCCAAGAAGTGCTTCCGGGTCAACTCCGCGCCGACGGCCATAGCCGCGTCCTTTCCGACAAGGGCGATGTTCTGGATGAGTTCACGCACCGCGAGCTTGCCCGCACGCTGGCATATCTCCGTGATGTCGGCGCCGCTGTACCCGGCCGTGGAACGGGCCAGGTCCGGGAGGTTGACGCGGCGAGAGAGAGGCGATTTGCGCAGGCACGCCTTAAAGATCTGCAGCCGCGACGGCTCGTCTGGGAGCGGGATGTAGATGAGCTGGTCGAGCCGCCCCGGCCGGAGCAGGGCCGGGTCGATGATGTCCGGTCTGTTGGTGGCCCCGATGACGAACACCGTCTTCTTGGCGTTGATCCCGTCCATCTCCGTCAGCAGCTGGTTCAGCACCCGGTCCGACGTGCCGCCGGCGTCGCCCACGTTGTTGCCGCGCTTGACGGCGATCGAGTCGAGCTCGTCGAAGAAGAGGACGCACGGCGCCGACTGGCGCGCCTTGTCGAACAGGTCGCGGACGTTGGACTCGCTCTCGCCGAACCACATGGTCAGCAGCTCGGGCCCCTTGACGCTGATGAAGTTGGCCTTGCACTGCCCGGCGATGGCCTTGGCCATGAGCGTCTTGCCGCATCCCGGCGGGCCGTAGAAGAGCACGCCCCGCGACGGCTCCATGCCGAACATCTCGAACATCTCCGGGTGCTCCACCGGGTACTGCACCGTCTCCTGGAGCTCCCGCTTGACGTCCTCGAGGCCGCCCACGTCGTCCCACGTCACCTTGGGGATCTCCACCAGACCGGTCTCGCGTAGTGCCGAGGGCTTGGTCACCTCCATAGAGTGCTTGAGGTCGTCCATGTTGACCGACATGGCGTTGAGTACCTCCACGTCGATGGTGTCCTCCTCGAAATCGATCACGTCCATCTTCTGGCGGATGCACTGGAAGGCCGCCTCGGAGCAGAGCGCCGCGAGGTCGGCGCCGACGAAGCCGTGCGTGTCCTTGCCGACGCGCTCGAGGTCGACGTCATCCGAAAGGGGCATGTTCTTGGAGTGGATGCGGAGGATCTCCAGGCGGCCGACCTCGTCAGGCACGCCGATGTCGATCTCCTTGTCGAAGCGGCCGAAGCGTCGGAGGGCCGGGTCTAAGCTGTTGGGGCGGTTGGTGGCGCCGATGACCATGACCTGCGCGCGCTGCCGGAGCCCGTCCATGAGCGTGAGCAGCTGGGACACGATGCGGCGTTCCACCTCGCCGTGCGTCTTCTCGCGGTTGGGCGCGATCGCGTCGATCTCGTCCATGAAGATAATGGACGGCGCATCGGCCTCGGCCTTCTCGAACAACTTGCGCAAGTTTTCCTCGCTCTGGCCAGCCATGGCGGACATGATCTCCGGTCCGTTGACGGTGAGGAAGTTCGCTCCGGACTCGGACGCGATGGCGCGCGCGAGCAGCGTCTTGCCGGTGCCGGGCGGGCCGTAGAGCAGGATCCCCTTGGGAGGCTTGACGCCGAGCGTGTGGAACAGCTTGGGGTGGCGCAGCGGCAGCTCGACCATCTCGCGGATCTGCGCGAGCTGCTTGCGGACGCCGCCGACGTCGTCGTAGCCCGGGCCGTCGAGCCTCTCCTCGTCCTCCCGCCTGAGGGGGGCCTGGCAGATCATCTCCGTGTTGTCCGCGACAACGACGAACTTGTCGGGGGCCGTGTCGACGATCTTGAATTCCACGGATTTCAGGTGGCCGTGCACCATGAAGCGGTCGCCCTTGCACACCGGCCGAAGGTTACCCTTGAAGTAGGCTGCATCGATCATGAATTGTAAGCATTGACAAAATAAGCTGCGTGCGTGCAAACGAATTACACAAATCGATGTTACTTACGCTTGACGTAGGCCTCGAAGAGGTCGCCGGTGATGCCTTCAACGGAGTCCTCGAACGGACTGTAGGCGACCTTGGTGGCATGCTTGATGTCGCCGCAGGGATTGACGGTGACGTAGTCGTAGAGGTGCACTCGGAGGTTGCCGCGGACGACACGGTTGAGCCGCGCCCTGCCGTCCGGGCAAGACTCGTCCGCCCTGGCGTAGCAGACGGTCTCACGCCGGCGCTTGCCGCGGAGCGTCACCGGCTCGCCCTGGAAGATGTTGAGCGTGGCCATGGTGGACACGCTCAGCGCCACCGTCGAGTTGTCGACGGCCACGCCGCCCTCGGCGTCGTCCACGGCGAGACGGTTCGGCGACCTCGTCTTCTTAGGCTCCAGGATCGCCGTGCTGTAGTCCATCTTGCCGCCGCTTTCTTCCATTGTAGCAGGAGGATTGCCGCGATCAATCAATCAAGCTTCTGCCGATCGAAAAGATCGAATCGAGCGGTCGGCGCTTTCCGCCTAGGTTTTTGGTGTCGATCGAGGGCCGGCTACCTGATTTCGAGACGTCGCGGCGCGGTGGAATATATAGTAGCTAGCGGCCTACCGTGCGCCGACGCCGTACTTGGCCGGTACGGAATCTACCCTCTCTCGGCTTACGATCCGAACTCAGTTAAGTCGGTTCTTAGTGCGGAATTTGCTTCACATACGGCAGTCAAGGTACGATTGTGATACCGCAAACCAAGGAAAAAAATAGCGCGCTATCAATTTTAGCGTGACCCTTCTCAAAATGCTATATTTCAAATAGCGTTTCGCAAAAAAATGCAATATATAACCCAAATACTAAGGATTTCAGCACTAAATATCTGTCCAAAACTAATACATGCATAACTAGTTAACCAAATACAAAAGTCAAGAGCCAAATCCATGACATAGACACAAATGAGACATAAATCCATATACAAAGTATCAAACTCTAAAAGACAAACCGTTTTAAACTTTTAATCAGATCATTAGCGTCATCTTCAAATTCACTAGAAGATCACCAGCTTGCAACTTGAGGCGGAGGAAGAGCTCGATCCTCCCGTGGAGGAAGCGCTCTCGTCGTCGCTGCAAGTCTGCAACTCGACGAGACGCCACAGTCATCGCTCCCGTGAACAGCTGAGAAGAACTGGGTTAGATACTGGGGAGTGACCTAGTGAGGAGGAGTGTGTGTTGGACTTTTGTTTGGGCCGATGGAATCTCGTTTATTTCTAAAAAAGATAGCGTGCTATAACGCTAACATGTTTAGCGTGGTTTAGCGCGTATAAAACGTGATTAGCGTCGTAGCGGCCATTTTCGGCAAAATATAGCGTAGCCTCTTCAAATATGCTATAGCGCGCTATTATACGGGATATAGTGTGCTATTTTTTTCGTTGCCGCAAACAGATCCTGGGGATCCCGTCCTCTTTTCCTGTTTCTTAGCTACCGAGCTGGACTGTTATCCGAGGCCGTTTTGTTTTTGAATAACTGAAGATTTTATTCCTTTAGCAACATTTTACAGAGAGTAGTGTGAAGAAGCTCACACTAGACAAGGCGAGAACATCCCTCGCTGTACAAGGACCTGTATCTGAAGATAAACAACGGAGAGTTACATGCCTATTTTTCATTTTTATCGCTAACTTTCCTTGGTGATGAGCTTTGACATTAAAACACCTATTGATGTGTGCTACTCTGGAGCGATAAAAGATGGTGACGCCTGTATCGAAGCAAAAATTGCCCTAATGTTCCAGTGACCTATGACATTGAAGATGGAACTCGCCGCTGAAAGGATCGTATGGGCACCTAGAGGAGGGGGGGGGGTGAATAGGTGCTACACCAAATTTTAATACTTTTTCGATTTTAGGCTTAACACAAAGGTAAATTCTCTAGATATGCAACTACGGTGAATTTACCTATATGACAAGTAAGCACCTACGACTAGGCAAGAACACGATACAAGTAAATACAACTAAGGGATAGAGATAACCAAAAGTAGAAGCACGCGGAGACAAGGATGTATTCCCGAGTTCCTCCTTGTTAAGGGAGTACGTCTTATTGGAGGGGTGTGAGCTCGCCACAAGAGGCCTACTCAAGATGCCACAAAGGTCTCACCCTATTCTCCGATGAACTGCACCCAAGGGTTTGGTTCACCTTCCACTGTCGGAATTCTTCGAGGCGGAATCCGAAGCCTTTACAACGTTCTTGGGGCACACACCCACAACTTAATTGGGGGCTCCCAAATCAATCAATCTGTCATAATTACAACAAGTAGTAAGCAAGAGAATCTAGGGTAACACAATGCTAACCCTTGAAATGAAATACCTCAGGTGAATGAGCGGGAAATGAAGAACGGCTTGGTGAAGATGTAGATCCGGGCCTTCTCCTTCAATCCTCCAAAGATCAACGAGTTTGGATGGAGGAATTGGGAGATCTAGTTGTTTTGAGCTCTGAGAAATTAGGGTTCATAAATGCTGGACGAGCTGGCTGGCTGGAGGTAGGTGGAGGGGTATTTATACCCCTCAGAGAAATCTGCCCATTGGGCTTCACTTGGACCGGAGACTCCGGTGTAAGAGGGCCAGAGACTCCGGTGTAAAACCGGAGACTCCGCCCAACACCGGAACCTTGAGACTCCTGGCCAGACCGGAGATTCCGGTCTCCTTGGGGGTGGAGACTCTGGCCGGACCGGAAACTCCGGGGTTGAAAGTGCATGGTTGCCCCCATGCATGATTTTGGTAATTAATGACAATCTCTATGGACTAATATTTGCATTGAGCTATATTTGTAGGTTGTCCATTTGTTTGCTTGTTCTCCATTTGTTGGAGTCAAGGTTAAGGGAAGAAGAAAAGTGTGTGTTGATCAAGGCTTTGTGCGGGTTGATCATCACTCAAGGCCAAGTGAAGATATGCCGAAGAGAGTGTCTCCCATCTTGGTGTATGGGGGAGCAACAAGTGAATCTTCACCAAGCGAAGCGAAATGAAGAAAGGTGGTGTGTCTTGAGGAGTTGAAGATCGTCCTCATCGACCTCAAGTGGATTTATGCGCAAGGAAAAGGTATGATCTTGATAGGGCTTTCCTTTTACCGGTATCATATTGTTTAGTGAGAGGCCGGATTATAGGATAGATAACCATACTATCAAGAGGGGCTCTCGACCGAATATCGTGATCGTATCGCCGTAGAGAGCACAAACCTTTGCATCTATGCTATCATATTTATTGGTCCTTATTTGTCTCTTATCGTGGTGTGGTCTTGGTGCTTGTCGTGCTTGTCATGACAAAACCAAGTTCACCGAAAACGATTTTCATATGCGTCTTCTATTGCAGTTTCGGTATTGGAAATTTTGCCGGTTTATCCGAGCGGAATATTTCTCTCTTCCATTTCTTTGCAAAATTTCCATTGCTTGTTTGCCATTTTCAAAGGTAGTTTTTGTCGTCCTCTTTCCAACAAAATTGGTTTTATTTCATTCGGACTTCATTTTCAAAAGATGCGGCATTTTCGGTTTGCGAAAAAGAGTTTTTAACTTTCCCCATTTGGTTTTATTATATTTTCTTGGACTATGATGTTTCTCTGCATAATCTTGTTGTGCTCGGTGTGACGATTCCAACGAGTCCAAGATTATCGAAAACGGAGTTCGTGGGTGAAAGTTATTGCATTTCCGATTTGCAAATGGGAGCTTTTACCTTTCCCCATTTATCTTTATAATATATTCTTGGACCATGATGTTTCTCTACATATTCTTGTAGTGCTCGTTGTGACGATTCCAATGAGTCCAAGTTTATCGAAAACGGAGTTCTTATGCGAAAGTTATTGCGGTTTTACTCTCGGTACTTTTTAAAACAGATTTTGAAAAAGAAAAAAAAAAGGCTGCCGGCCTGGCCGGGCCGAGGCCGGCCCAAGGCCGGGCCGTTCGGGTGGCCTGCCGGCCTACTGCCTCCCGCGAGGCCGGCCCAGGCCGGATCCTGGCCGGGTCATTCGGGTAGCCTCCCGGCCTGCATCTCGCGTGGGCCGGCCCATGGCCGGCTTCCCAGGCCGGGCTAGCTGCTCTGCTGTTTTTTCTTTTCTTCCGATCGATCGCTTGGTCTGTTTCCAGGCCGGCCAGGCCGGCGTGCTGGCCGGCCCCAGGCCGGGCCGCCTGGGCATCGTTTTTTTCACCTTTGTCCCACTTTATCTCCTCAAACGGCTCCTTTTTGGAGCCACCTATAAAAGGGTTTTCTTCCCCATTTTTCTTGAAAATCTCATCCCTTGCTCTCTCTCCTCCATTGCAAACATTTTGAGAGCTCGATTCCCTCTAATCCCTCCGATGATTCTTTCCCAAATTTAGGGAAACAAGAGAGGAGATCTAGATCCATCTCTCCACCAATCAAAATCTCCTCTAACTGAGGGGAACTTGTGGGATCTAGATTTTGGAGTTCTTGGTGTTTCTCCTCCGTTCTTCCTCCTAAATCCCTCCGTAGCATTAGTTGGTTCGGTTGGATTTTGGGAAGAAGAATTTGACCTCTTGGTGTGATCTTCCCCTTTTGCATTTGTTGCATTGGGTTGTGCTCCCCACGGTGATTCGTGGGATTGAAGGTTGGAATGTTGTTACTCTTGGGTGCATTGTGTTCCCAAGAGCTTTGTACCTTTTGGGTGCATTGTGTACCCTAGACGGTTTGGAGGTGCCGCGAAGACTTCGACTTGTGGAGCTTCGGCACGAGTTTGGGAGCCCCCAATTGAGTTGTGGGTGTGTGCCCCAAGAGAAGTTGTAAAGGGCTCCGGAATCCGCCCCGAAGGATTCCGATAGTGGAAGGTGAACCAAACCTTTGGGTGCGGTTCATCGGAGAATAGGGTGAGGCCTTTGTGGCATCTTGAGTAGGCCTTTTGTGGCGAGCTCACACCCCTCCAACGAGACGTACTCCCTTAACATGGAGGAACTCGGGAATAAATCTTCGTCTCCACGTGCCTCGGTTATTTCTATACCCGAGCTTTTACTTATGCACTTTACATTGTGATAGCCTTCGTGCTTGAAGTCTATATCTAGCTATCACCTTGTTGCTTGCCTTGCTTAGCATAAGTTGTTGGTGCACTTAGGCAAACCTAGTATTTTAGGTTGTTAGCTTGTTAATTTAAACACATAGTTTTATTCCGCAATTATCAAGCCCCTAAATAGAAAAAGTTTTAATCGCCTATTCACCCCCCCCTCTAGGCGACATCTCGGGCATAGTTGTTCTTTCATTTGGTATCAGAGCCTCGTCTCTCTTGTTTGGCTTTACCGCTTAGAGAGTAAAGATGTAGTCTAGGGATTTAGTGCATAATTCCTTGTTTAGATTTAATGGCACAAATTTTAATGTTTGGAAAACTCATATGCTTAGTCACTTACGGGTCTTGGACCCCAATATTGAGCGTATCTTAGATATAGGTTTTTCTCTTCCAAAGGACTACGAAAGTACGACTTTAGAGGACGAGAAAAATTTATATCTAGATGCTCTAGCCTCTAACGAGTTTTGCAAGTTTGTGAGTGTAGGTGTGTTTGAGTCAATCATGCCTCTCCGGGATGCTCATGAGCTATGGACCAAGCTTCAAGATAAATATGGAGTGTCCAACTCTATTGAGGATGATTGCTCTCCTTCCACCTCCGGCCGTGACGAGTTCTCATCTTCGTCTACTTCACCAAAATGTGGTAAGCCACAATCCAATGTGATGGTGAGTAGAGATAGGTCTTGCAATATTGATAATGAGCTATTCTTTGATAATCTTTTATCTCTAGCTTGTTGCAATGCCTCATCTTTGGACTTAAACTCTTCTAGCACTCCTAATGTCATACATGCTAGTGTTGATAGTCCTTGTATATCATCCAAAAATTGCTTAGATAAATCTAATGATGATATGCTTGCTTTATCTTGTTCCAATGATAAAAATGCTTGTGTTCCCTCTAACTCTTGTATGAATATTAATGTAGAGGAAACCCAATTAATTGTGGAACAAGGTTTGAACTTGAGTAGTTCAAAAATTAATTATTCTTCTTCATCCACCTCTCATTGTCTCATGGCTAAATCTTCTTCTAGTAATGACAATAATGATGATAATGATGATGATAATAATGATGAAGAAGATGATATGGAAAAGGTTAATGCTAAGCTTCAAAATAACGGTCTTATGATTCTTAAAGCCCTTCCTGAAAATAAAAATGCTCAAGCTATGCTCTTTGAAATTATGAAAACGCTTATTGAGCGCGGGGAAACTATTGAGCCTTTGAAAGCAAGCCTTGATGAAAAGGGTAAGATCGAAAGAGATGATGCTATGGAGAAAGCATTGTTAGAAGATGCGCTTGTGGAAGAGCAAGAGACTCGTGCTTCTCTAGAAGAGAAACTAGAATCTATCGAGGAGTCTCATAATGAAATAATTGCTAAAATCATTAAAGAACGTGATCATGCTCATGCAAAATATAAAGTGTTTAAAATGGAAAATGCTAGATTAAATAATGAGCTTGATAAGATTTCTTCTTCTATTCCTAAAGTTAATGATGCTTGTGCTACTAACTCCACTTCTTGTGAAGCATCTACTTTGAAGGAGAATTTTGAGCTAAGGGCTCAACTTGAGTTTCTAGCTAGCAAGTATAGGGAGTTGGAAGAAAATCATAAAAGCTATCTAGCTCTAATGATGATCTTTTAGCATCCTATGCTAGTCTAAAGTTAGCTCATGAGGCCATCACGACAAAGGTAACATCTAGTGAGCCTCATGTGGACAATAGCACAACTTCAACTAAAAATGCTAAAATGCCATGTGCTAGTCCTAGTAATTCATCCACTAAAAATATTGGTACATCATGTGATGAATTACTTGCTTTGCCTTGTTGCTCTAACAATGAAGCTTCTACTTCCTCTAGTGTTTTTGTTGCCACTAACCATGTAGAGGAAATAAAAGACCTCAAGGCCCAAGTCACTTCTTTGAAGAATGACTTGGAAAAGCGTCATGAAGGGAAGCGTGCACTTGATAACATGTTGAGTGCACAACAATCCCCGAATGACAAGAGTGGACTTGGATTCAACTCCAACAACAAGATCAAGTCCACGGTTGAGAAGAAGAAGAAGGGCCAAGTTCAAGTCAAGAATCCGGCCAAGATCATTTGCTTCAAGTGCAAAGTTGAAGGGCACCACGTTCGGGATTGCCCAATGAAGAAGAAGCCTCTTAGTGAGAAGCAACTAGGGAAGCGGCCTCTTGTTCAATCTTGTGCTCAACCACGAGTTGAACAACGGCCACCTCCTAAGAAGACTCAAGCCAATGCTCCTCAAGTTAAGGAGCCTAGGAAGAAGAAAGAGAAGAGTCGGTGTTGCTACCTTTGCCGTGGCAAAGGTCATTTTGCTTCTTCATGCACTAACGGTACCGTATCCAACCCTATTATAGTTGATGATGCTTATTCTCTTGGGAAGGATAGAATTGGCAATGTGTTTGCCAAATATGTGGGAGCTCAAAGTGGTGTCAAGAAAAGCACCATTTGGGTTCCCAAGCCTATTGTGACTAACCTTGTCGGCACAGTGGAAACCAGGGTACCACGGGCCGGCCTGCCAGGGCCCACAAGATTCTTTGGATGATTTTCGCTAAGGACCAGGCTCTCCAAGCCTGGCGAGCTTCGCGAGGATTTCTCCCCTCGCGAAGGGTTTTTCTCCTCGCCAAGGGTTCTTTCCCTTGGCGAGGGATCGCTCCTCGACAAGGCGTCTCCGACGCCGCCCGCAATTCTGCTAAGGACCAAGCTGAAGGGCTTGGCGAGGCTTTTCGCCTCGCGAAGCGCCTTCTTCGTGAAGCCATCTCTGCCCCCGCGGCAGAGCGCACATGGGCTCTGCGCCATGTGCAGGGTGACGCGCGTGCCTACGCGCGATGACGACAACGCCGCAGTTGCCGTTTCCATGTATAAAGCAGTCAACAAAGCGGAGCCAAGCAAAGCGGACAACGAGTATTGCCTCTTTGGTGACAAGGGAACAGTCTGCAGCTACGCTCCAAGGACGACGTCACCGTGGGTCACCTCCCACCTCGGCAAGCGCCAGCCCACTGTCCAGCTGGTCGGTGCCCCTTTTCAGCTTTGGTGACGCCGTTCCCCTGCCGTGGACCGCGTCCACGAGCTTTACCTTTATGGTAGACCTCACCTTTACGGTGCACCGTGCCTCCCCCTTCGTCGCCATGTGGTAGCCCTTCCCGCCCAAATGTTTGGGCAGAAGAGGTCCAGGACGCCTATAAAAGGAGGAGGAGCACGCCCAAGCAAAGGGTTCGGTTTTTGGAGTCTAGGAGCCTACCCAAAAACCCTAGATCTAAAGGCTAGCAAGCAACCATTGTTAGCCACCTCGAGCTCGACAAGCTCTCCTTGTACTGTAAACTCTCCAAGCAGTGCAATACACGAAAGCAGGACGTAGGGGTTTTACCTCCACAAGAGGGCCCTGAACCTGGGTAAGACCTTGTGTCAATCTCTGCAGTGTCGTCCGCAGCGAGCCTGACGAGCACCGTCGCCGGAGCACGTTGTGGATTGTTTGACTCCGTGTTCAGCCCCTTACACGATACCTTGGAGACACCCCTAGTTCCTGGGGACAATCTCCGACAAACCTCTTAGGACCCAACTTGGTTGGGGACCAACAAGCTTCAACTTGATCAATAGGTGTTAATGGAGGACATTGGTGACTTGGTTTCTTTTGAAGAATTAAGGGATCTTCATGGTTTTATCTCATCAAGCCAAGTCAATTGGATCATCACATATCTATCTCATAACCAATGCTTCCTCCTTGCGGTAACTTGTATTTAACTCATATATTCATTGAAAGTTGCTTGCTCCCTAGCATGTGTTAGTTTTGTTCCTAGCATGTGTTTGTATGTGATATGCTCCTTTCTTACTTATCTTGTTATTCAAGGTTGTGTATGTTAGTTGTGTATCATGTATGTGTAATTTGTGTGTTGAGCTTTATTGAATCTTGTGTGGATTTCATTTGGCTCTTTGAGATATTAATGGACTATCCCACCTCACAAACCTAAAAATGTGTATACATGAGGCACACCACCTAGTTTTGATAATTCAATATTATCTAGCTACTATGCTACATGTCCATTAATTTCTCTAGTTGGTTTTATTTGCCTCTTGTTTAAAATTAAAATGAAGTATCACATTATGGGGGAGTAATAAACTATGTGCATATTACAATCCCATAAAATGTGAACATTTGAGGTTTGCCACCTAGATTTGATATCGTACATTATCTATCTCCTATGTGGCATGTTTACTCAAACAAGCTCCATTTTTCCTTTGTGGTTACCCCTTTGGTTCTTGTTTGTGTGAGGTTGCTTGGTGTGGTTTTTCTCTAATATGCATTTCCCTATATTATGTGAGAAACCATTTGTTTCCTTTTATTCTAACCATGGCTTTGCCGGTTGGTTCGAATAATTGAAACTACCAACAAACCTCTTTAAAAAATGGTGTTTTAATTCCTATCTTTGCCATTTGCTAGTTTGTGGTGAAGTTGGTCTTGTACATCATTCCTTTATACCACCGAGAAATATCTCTACATACTCCTTGTCCAAGACAAGTGATACTAGTAATTGTGGTGGATTTTGTAGACCATCTTCACATTGGCTCTTGCGTTGATTTGCTTTATCTATTGCCTTCCTTGCCTTTGAATGGATCCTATTTTTTCAATTGGTAGTGTTTAGTATTGTAAATAAAATATGGAAAGTAATGATCCCATGTGCGTGCATTTTGTATTCAAATGCAAATATATAAGATAATGCATAAATATTGGGGGAGCATTCCTTCTTATTTAGAACACTAACCTATCTATCAATTTTTGATCCTTTCAATTGGCATTTGTTTCTTTATCTTGTGTTGGTACCTTCAATTGGTATTAATTAGAATTTAATATCTCCACCATAGATATTTGTTCCAATTGATATTTATTGTGGAAATCTTGATACCTTTTTGCTTTATTTTACTTTACTTGATTTCGGTCAAGTATCACCCTCTTCTTGGTATCCTTTCTCCTAGTTGATTTTTTGTTTTGTTTTAATTAGGCATCTTATTTTCAATTGGTGTCTTATCGATCATTTGTTGTGTTGATTTGATTCCTTTTGATATCACACTTCATGTGTTGATGTGTTTTGGAAACAATCATAGGTTGATTTGATTTCTCCTAATTCATGTGTTGATTTGGATTTTGATATAATTTGGACAACCTTTTTGGTTCATTTTGTGTTTTCATCCAAATTGTATCTCTTTTGGTTCTAGAAAGCCCTTGCATGCTCGGTTACTAATTTATATTATTTTAGCTTGCTTATCTTTCTTGATCCAATATATAGGGTATGCTCCACCTAATCCTAAATCGACTAAGATGTGCATGAAATTCAATTTCATATCTATATGCACATATTTATGTGGAGTATGTCATATATATTGTAGTTGATCTAACTACTATGGAACCCAATGAGTTTGGGAACCATGTTGTATTCTAATTTTGTTTTAGGTACAATGGAGATGCATTGGATGCTTGCCTCATTCATAAGGAAGGTGTTCTCACCGTGTGATTGTCGGAGTCAAGCTTTGATGTCAAACTATCTCTCATCATCTTCATCACCAATGTCATCTCGGTAACAAGTATCTATCTCATGCATGCTTTTCTAGTTTCAACCTTGTGTAGGTTGCCTCTTGGCATAAAATCTCTTATATGCAATTGTTGTGGTTTTGGCCTTTTCCTTCACTTAATATATCTTTGTGATATATATGATGAATTTGCAAAAACCTTTTCTTCAATTGATATTATTCCTTTGTGATACTTGTTGCCTAACTCAAAGCATCTCCACTATCTCTTGTTCCCTTAGTGATATGTGTGATGCATTTGATATATTTGAAGTTCATTTATATACAATGAGATAAATTTGAGCTATGTGCTATGCTTTTATGCAATAATCTTGTTTGTATATTTATGACTTCCTTTTGGATACCTTGTTCTCCTTTTCCCGAACCATTTCGTATGTATATGTTTCTTTGCGGATGTATATCTTTATGGTTTGTCTAATTAGAAACCTATACATATGAGAGAGGTCATCTTTTAGTCGGTATCCTATTTATTTTTGAGCCACCTTGTGTTTCATCTATAATTCTTTGGTGGCTCCAAATTTGTCTCATGAGTGCTTGTCTTATTGTTTATTGGTATCTTTGCACACTCATGTATTTCTTGAAGATCTTTGACCTCATGCTTACCTTGGTGAGCATGTTGAATTTTATTGGCTAAATGATCTCACTAGCTTTTGGCATTTTCAATTGGTTTTAGTTTCCAATTGGTATCCCTAAGCATGTGAACATATTTCTTTAAAAGATCTTCTCTTTATTTCGGTTGGGCCTATCTTATGATGAATTTTTGAATATTGGTATCCTCTTATGGCTCAACCACATCTTTGGTGCAAGTGCTATGATTTGCTTTTGCATTATGCACTCTTGCACTTGTTGCGTGTTCTAGATAATTTTGGGGAGCGAGGATGCCATATTTGTGCACTCCTATGTGCATGAACATTGGGGAGCTTCTCCGTTTTTATTTAGAACTCTCGCTTTGGATCTTTCGATTGCTTTTCTCCTTTGTGGAAATGTTTAAAATGATTTCATCTTTTTGCAATCTTTTGATCCTCAATATAATTTGATTTCCTCTATTTTTCCGTTAAAAGGGATTGCCATCACCTTTATGGAGGAACTCATATTATATTGGCTCTCTAAATTTTTCTTCCCATTTCGGCAATCGATGCCAATGGGGGAGAAGTTTAGAGGGTTTAAGGGAATTTGGGTTTTATGCTTTTGTTGCATTTGCCTTTAATGCGCTTTGCATTCTTGCTTGTTTGTCATGCAAGGATGCTTTATTCATTATATAAACCCTCTTAAAAGGGATTGTCATCAATTACCAAAATGGGGGAGATTGAAAGTGCATGGTTGCCCCCATGCATGATTTTGGTAATTAATGACAATCTCTATGGACTAATATTTGCATTGAGCTATATTTGTAGGTTGTCCATTTGTTTGCTTGTTCTCCATTTGTTGGAGTCAAGGTTAAGGGAAGAAGAAAAGTGTGTGTTGATCAAGGCTTTGTGCGGGTTGATCATCACTCAAGGCCAAGTGAAGATATGCCGAAGAGAGTGTCTCCCATCTTGGTGTATGGGGGAGCAACAAGTGAATCTTCACCAAGCGAAGCGAAATGAAGAAAGGTGGTGTGTCTTGAGGAGTTGAAGATCGTCCTCATCGACCTCAAGTGGATTTATGCGCAAGGAAAAGGTATGATCTTGATAGGGCTTTCCTTTTACCGGTATCATATTGTTTAGTGAGAGGCCGGATTATAGGATAGATAACCATACTATCAAGAGGGGCTTTCGACCGAATATCGTGATCGTATCGCCGTAGAGAGCACAAACCTTTGCATCTATGCTATCATCTTTATTGGTTCTTATTTGTCTCTTATCGTGGTGTGGTCTTGGTGCTTGTCGTGCTTGTTGTGACAAAACCAAGTTCACCGAAAACGGTTTTCATATGCGTCTTCTATTGCGGTTTCGGTATTGTTGATTTTGCCGGTTTATCCGAGCGGAAGATTTCTCTCTTCCATTTCTTTGCAAAATCTCCATTGCTTGTTTGCCATTTTCAAAGGTAGTTTTTGTCGTCCTCTTTCCAACAAAATTGGTTTTATTTCATTCGGACTTCATTTTCAAAAGATGCGGCATTTTCGGTTTGCGAAAAAGAGTTTTTAACTTTCCCCATTTGGTTTTATTATATTTTCTTGGACTATGATGTTTCTCTGCATAATCTTGTTGTGCTCGGTGTGACGATTCCAACGAGTCCAAGATTATCGAAAACGGAGTTCGTGGGTGAAAGTTATTGCATTTCCGATTTGCAAATGGGAGCTTTTACCTTTCCCCATTTATCTTTATAATATATTCTTGGACCATGATGTTTCTCTACATATTCTTGTAGTGCTCGTTGTGACGATTCCAACGAGTCCAAGTTTATCGAAAACGGAGTTCGTATGCGAAAGATATTGCGGTTTTACTCTCGGTACTTTTTAAAACAGATTTTGAAAAAGAAAAAAAAAGGCTGCCGGCCTGGCCGGGCCGAGGCCGGCCCAAGGCCGGGCCGTTCGGGTGGCCTGCCGGCCTACTGCCTCCCGCGAGGCCGGCCCAGGCCGGATCCTGGCCGGGTCATTCGGGTGGCCTCCCGGCCTGCATCTCGCGTGGGCCGGCCCATGGCCGGC
This sequence comes from Puccinellia tenuiflora, assembly GCA_012064385.1. Classification (NCBI taxonomy): domain Eukaryota; kingdom Viridiplantae; phylum Streptophyta; class Magnoliopsida; order Poales; family Poaceae; genus Puccinellia; species Puccinellia tenuiflora. Next base: position 115,827 of record QRDG01001765.1, on the reverse strand, counting down.
TTCCCAGGCCGGGCTAGCTGCTCTGCTGTTTTTTTTTTCTTCCGATCGATCGCTTGGTCTGTTTCCAGGCGGTCAGCCGGCTGGCCGCCCAGGCCGGGACACTGGGCAGCATTTTTTTCACCTTTGTCCCACTTTATCTCCTCAAACGGCTCCTTTTTGGAGCCACCTATAAAAGGGTTTTCTTCCCCATTTTTCTTAAAGATCTCATCCCTGGCTCTCTCTCCTCCATTGCCAACATTTTGAGAGCTCGATTCCCTCTAATCCCTCTGATGATTCTTGCCCAAATTTAGGGAAACAAGAGAGGAGATCTAGATCCATCTCTCCACCAATCAAAATCTCCTCTAAGTGAGGGGAACTTGTGGGATCTAGATTTTGGAGTTCTTGGTGTTTCTCCTCCGTTCTTCCTCCTAAATCCCTCCGTAGCATTAGTTGCTTCGGTTGGATTTTGGGGAGAAGAATTTGACCACTTGGTGTGATCTTCCCCTTTTGCATTTGTTGCATCGGGTTGTGCTCCCCACGGTGATTCGTGGGATTGAAGGTTGGAAGCTTGTTACTCTTGGGTGCATTGTGTTCCAAGAGCTTTGTGCCTCGTGGGTGCATTGTGTACCCTACGGTTTGGAGGTGCCGCGAAGACTTCGGCTTGTGGAGCTTCGGCACGAGTTTGGGAGCCCCCAATTGAGTTGTGGGTGTGTGCCCCAAGAGAAGTTGTAAAGGGCTCCGGAATCCGCCCCGAAGGATTCCGATAGTGGAAGGTGAACCAAACCTTTGGGTGCGGTTCATCGGAGAATAGGGTGAGGCCTTTGTGGCATCTTGAGTAGGCCTTTTGTGGCGAGCTCACACCCCTCCAACGAGACGTACTCCCTTAACAAGGAGGAACTCGGGAATAAATCTTCGTCTCCGCGTGCCTCGGTTATTTCTATACCCGAGCTTTTACTTATGCAATTTACATTGTGATAGCCTTCGTGCTTGAAGTCTATATCTAGCTATCACCTTGTTGCTTGCCTTGCTTAGCATAAGTTGTTGGTGCACTTAGGCAAACCTAGTATTTTAGGTTGTTAGCTTGTTAATTTAAACACATAGTTTTATTCCGCAATTATCAAGCCCCTAAATAGAAAAAGTTTTAATCGCCTATTCACCCCCCCCCCTCTAGGCGACATCTCGGGCATAGTTGTTCTTTCAGGGGTCCTTCCGGTATACCTCCGGTGGCCTATCCAGTACCGCACCACACTTGTGTCTTCAAGGGCTCGATGCAAACAGACCGGAGACTCCGGGGTTCAGAGGCCGGAGACTCCGGCCACCCCAGAAACTCCGGTGTACCATCCAGTACCGCACCACACCTTGGCATAGGGCAGGAAAATCCAGGAACCGGAGACTCCGGCCTGAGATTGGCCTGCAACAAAAACTCTGCCAAAACTTCCTTTTTGGTGGTTGATGCTCAGGGTAAAAATTATGTCAATAATCCTGCAGCACTTAGCATCACATTAGATAATCACTAGTGTTGTTAACTAACACACAAAACCAACTGGGGTTTAGAAAATGCTCTTTCAATCTCCCCCTTTTTGGTGTTAGATGATAAATGTAAAAAAAAACACCTCCCCCTAAATGTGTGCATATCAACAAGTTGCATATAAAAGGAATCACACATATAGGAATAGGATACCACAAAGAAATATGACATGATATATAGACAAGAACTTCATTTGAAAAACAAAGAGACATGACATTATATGGGTTGAGGTTTGTGTTACCAAGCATACCTTGTGCATAAGGATAAATTGTTGATTCCAATGCATATCTCACCCCACAAATATCTCAACCATAGATAATATCCGACACCATGTCTCCTCAATAAATAACAAAGGCATCAAGATCCACATTTCACATAAAGATAGCAAATAAAGTTCAACACACATAACACATAAGGTTCAACAAGCTAAAGATTAAAGGACACAAGCTCTCAAAGAAATGGTAAAAGCAAATGCTTGTGCCCGACCCATGCAAATCCCACGGATAACCTACTAGAACTTTTCTCCCCCTTTGGCATCAAGACACCAAAACGAAGAAAGGCGATGCTAACGAGACCCATAAAATCACTCGGAGTCCTCCTCGGTGGCATCTCCATCATTATCACCATCGTCGTCATCGTCGTACTCCGAACCACTAGCCTCGTCATCATCATCATCATCTTCAATCTCCTTCTCATCCATAGGAGCCTTGCCGGTGTTGCGCGAGGAAGAGGGCATGGAAGACACATCCTCAAAGTCAAAATCAGCCCACGGGAATTGTTTGGTATGCCACCGGTCATAGCTCACGGTTTTCTCACTCCCGGATGATTCCTCGGGAGGATTGTCTTCAACAAATGGAGGAGGAGTCTTGTTCCTCTTCTTCTCCAACTCCTTGTACAACTTGTGTTGATTAGAGATAATCAACTTCCTTTCCTTGTAGGCTTGGTAGTTTTCCTTGTGAAGGCACACATTCATGCGAATCATCACCCTTTCGAACCAAGAGAGCTTCTTCATCTCCTTGGCCACATTCTCCTTGCCCTTGCTAATCCATGAGGGAGGGTCGGCATTCTTACTTCTCCTTGGTACGGGTGCCACATCTTCTTCTTCTTAATCACTAGAAGCAAAAGGGACTCGTGAAGGAGCATTTAAGGAAGAAGGTTTGTCATGCTTGAGAATTTGAAGGGTGCCAGTCTTGTGCAAGGTGAAGTGCTCTTGATTAAGAGAAGGGACTTGGTCGAGAATTAGCTTCATCACATACGGCGCATAGATAGGAGTCTTCTTCTCATGGACGGTCCAATGAAGCTCACACTTGATGAAATCCATGAAATCAATTTCAAACCCTTGGCAATTCACCCCGGCATTGAGAACATCATAGGATTGGCGGAGAAGGTTTACCAACCCACCACGAATAGCATCTAAATTTCCGGCTTGAGGTGCAATATTGACCCGAAACATGCGAAGAAGGATGTTGAAGGTGGGTAGCAAGTCCTTGTTTGTACCAACGGAGGCCTTGTTGAAATAAAGGGGAGCCAACCGAACCTTCTCATAGTGAAGGCCCTCCACGTGCATGATCCTTCCTTTGGACTCCTCACCATTGCGAAACTCATACCCAAGCAACTCACCAAAGCGTGTCATAGAGGACTCGCACCAGATAGGCCCGGTCATCCACGTCAGATTGACATCGGCATCCTTCCCAAACTGAACGGTGGCAAAGAATTGATGCACAATCTTGATATCAAAGTGTTGTTGAATGGACATGAGCTTCTCAAGCCCAAGCTTCCGTGCAATCCAAACGGCCTCTTGAAAGTACGGCTTAGTGCTTAAGGAGGTGAGATCGAGCACCTTTTGCTCACAAACGGCCTTGGTTGTGGACAACTTTGCATAAATCTCCGTCATCACTAGTTCTTGTTCTTTCCTCCAAAAGAGCGGATTGTTGGAGTCTTGAGGCATGTCAAAGAACGGCTGCTCCCTCATACATCGAAAATCTATCCTGCCCAAGTCACGCACTGAGGAAATGTTCTCACACCATGCCTTCTTAGCCCTTTCTTTTTGAAGAAATGCAGCTTCAGCCTTTTTCTGTGCAGCCTCTCTAGCAGCAGCCACTCTGTCATGCTGAACACAACGGCCATCCTCTGTCTCATCCATATAGGCCCGAGAGCCCCTTTTTTCTTTCCGACATGGTTTGTTGGGGTTGTGAGCGGTGGACTTGTACCTCCTGTTATCTGTGAAGAAGGAGATAGAGGATATCATGGGGATAAGCATACATGTCCAGGAGAGGAAAAAAGAAGCAGCAACTGGAAAGTCGAAAGCAGCAAAAATTGATCTACACCGGAGTTTCCGGTCTCAGGGGCCGAAGATTCCGACCACACCGGAGTCTCCGGTCTTGGACAGACCGGAGTCTCCGGCCCTGAGGCTGGAAACCTAGGGTTAGGTCAAAATTTGTTGCTAAAGACTCTAAAATGGCTACATCTAGATGAAAAATGCCAGCTAAAGGATTCTACACCAAAAGGAACAAGAGTACAGCCATCAATCCATCAACTAGGGAAACCTAGGGAGAAGGAGAGAGGAGGATACCTTGGTCCTTCATGGTGGAGACCAACAATGGGGAGAAGGGTCCCCGGTGTTGGAGAGGTGGAGGGGGTCGGTGGCACGGCGGATTTCGGTGGCTGGGGGGCGGCCGGAGATGCTCCTCCAGGCAGGGGCGGTGGCAGGGAAAGGTTTGGGGTCGGGGGTGGAAGAGGAGTTGTCATTCCACTCCTCACCCCAATCCCTTTAGGAACCCCTGGAAACTGCCGAGACCGGAGTCTCCGGCCTAAGCACACCGGAGTCTCCGGTGTAACCGGAGTCTCCGTGGCTTAGGGCGGAGACTTAGCTCAGACCGGAGTCTCCGGTGTTACACACCGGAGTCTCCGGCCCCCACTGCTCAGAAATGCAATATATGATGTTGGACATGTATGTGGCAAGAGGAGCAAGTTTTGGGGCAAGATGGGGCTTGGGATAGATTTCACAAACTGGGATGGTACTTCACACTCAACTTGCAAGAAACAAATTCAATAAATGCCAAGATTGAGTGAGTTTCCCATAAGAACAAAAATATTTGCAATAAAGACCAATAAAACACCAAAAGAGCCAACTCTTCATAAAGAAGAGGCCGGTGGCCTAGGCCACCATGTAAGAGTTTATGGCATGATACCGCGAAGATATATCTTGGGTTCATAACCAATACTCGTCATTTGAGCTCACAATTCATGAATTGAAGATAGAGACAAATGAATTTTTTACTTTAGGCATATTGGGGGGAGGGAGATCCCAATTTATTAGGACAACACTCCCCCTAAATTCATGCCTACGCCTAAACCAAATATATAGTCAACCTATAGATGTGTGTGCAAGATGGTGATGCATGTAAAATGCATACATGAACTTTGCACTATAATACTTATATTCCATTCATATTTGCATCATATAAGGGGTATATTACTGTTATTTAATGATTTTTGGTAATTAATAATGATTTCCCCTTTTTATGCAATTAATCCTGCGTAGGCAGAAAACCCCTATTTCTTTCCTTATTTGTTTCAGGGCCTTAACGACGTCATAATGAGCTGAAAATTTACGGGGATCATTATTTTGGAAGGAGGAAGACCTAGGAGCGAAAGAAGCAAGCGAACGGAGGCTGGAGGGGCAGAAGAGGGTGCCCCACGCGGCCTGGTACTGTAGCCGCGTGGGCCCACCTATTTTGGCCCTCGTGGCCCCGTTTGCGTCGATCCTTCGCCCTGAAGCTTCCTCGTGACCTAAAAACGACTATAAAAATAGTCCCCCGACGTTTTCCAGAGGAGGCGGCGGAGAAACACAAAACCAAAAACAGAGAGACAGAAGGCTGCCGCCGGAGAAGATCGGAGGGGGAAAACGCCGCCGGAATCACCTCCGGAGGTCTTCTCCATCCCCCCTCTGGAGTCTCCATCAACACCACCGTCAAGACCAGCACCATCTCCATCACCATCTCCATCACCATCTTCGTGATCCACTTCATCCCCCTCATAGTTTGAGATTGTTTGATCCCTAGCTATTGTCTAAGTGCTATTCTACATGTTTGTGAATTGCTACTTGTCATTGTTTTGTGGGGAGATCATAGTTTCAGATTGTGTTGTATCACTTGTACCACTGAATCATATCATGTCTTGGCATTGTGAGTAGTTCTCTCATGTTCCTGGGGGTATAGGATGAATTGGCAATGATTTTTATATAACATGTGTTGGTATTTTGTCTAGTTTTTATCTTTGATGTAATTCTATGATGGTGTTGTGCGAACGTTGACTGCATATCACTTCACCTATATGGGCTCATAGGAGAACACCATAATGTAATGAATTGAGGAGGACTTAGGGGGACAAGCAAACCTGAGACCGAGTTATGAAGTTATTTTATGGGGTATTAGTATCGGGGACCTTAAAGATTAATGCTATGGTGGGATTTTATGTCTTAATAACTCTTGTGCGGTCATTTACTTGGCCACATGATCCATCATAAGAGGTTTAGTTTATTGATTTAGCTATTCCTAATTATGGCTCCATCCAAAGAAGTTTAAAACTTGACAAAATGTTTACCTTGTTGTTCTAGAAATATTTATGCCATGAAGTCTAAGTAGCCCTTGGGAACTCTCTCCACCTATAAGAAACACACACTTGAGCTTGTCCTCTTGCTGCATAGAGGATTGGGCTTTCTCTCTTTGAGAGCTTTCACTTGTCATATTGCATTCTCAGCATTTTACTTTATTGCAAACTCTACGCCAAAAACCCAAAAACACTTGCATCATTTAATCATCTTAGTTTGTCTAGTGCATAGATAATAAGGGAAGTGACACTCTTATTTGAGAGGATAAATACTTATACCTTCTACTCCTCGTGGGATCGATACTATAATTACACATCGAAGCCTTCAACGATCCCCTATACTTGTGGGTATCAAGACGTTTTCTGGCGCCGTTGCCGGGGAGTGTAGCGCTTAAGTTTTTATTCTTGTTTGCACTAGATTTTTATTTTCAGTTTTGCATATACTCTAGTTTACTTTCAGTTTTGCATTTAGTTTAGTTTTACTTTCAGTTTTGCATTTATCAAAAACCCAAAAAAATTAAAAAATGGAAAACTATTATAAAAATGCCATGATAGCTGCTGAATTTAGAGAATCTTTTGAAGGAAAAAGATTAAAAACCATCATGAGGTATCTAAATGAAATTGCTAGTAAGCTGCTTAATTGTCATAAGGAAGAAACTTGTTGCTCTGAATACTGTAGACACTTTGAATTCCAATGCCCTTCCAATAAAGTTGAACCTGTTATTGCAACTTATCATACAGGGAATTATGCTCACTTAGGGATGGCAGAAGTAGAGCAATTTGTTATTTTTGTGGCAGCCTATGAATTAAACACCTTCATTGATGAATATGAAACCTGCCCTATAGCTTCTCAATCTAAAAATATGATTGCCATTATCGTTAATATCTGCATAGATGAATTTGATGAAAATATCTATGTTGTTGACACAAGGAAGAGATTTGCCCAAGGAAGATCTAATGTTTTGCAGGAAGAAGATGATGAAAACATAAGCTTGGAAGAGGAAGTATGTGAAGAAGAGGATAAAAGCCTAAGCTTGGGGATGCCCATGCTGCCCCAAGAGGAGGACAATGAAGAGCAAGAAGATGTTGAAAATGATGAACAACTAGAGAATGAAGAGAGGAAACATCCACCTTCACCACCTATGGATGAGGGTAACACTCAAAATTTGTTTGATGATAAACTTTGCTTCTATGATTCTGATGATGAGAAAGAATATGAACCTATGCCTAATGAGAACATTATTGATAATGATTTTAAAAAGGATGAAGAACATGTTGGAGATATGCCCAAGAGGCAATAATAAATGTTATTGATAATCATATTTCCCGTTCATGATAAATGTTTATATCCATGCTAGAATTGTATTAAGCGGAAACAAATACATGTGTGGAATATAAACGGTAATGTGTCCCTAGTCTTTCCTCTTATGACTAGTTCGTTTGATTAAGTGATGGTTAGATGTTTCCTAACCATGGATTTGTGAATCACTTAATAAATGAAGTTTGTATCATGGGTGATGATATAATGGACAAGACTCAAATTAAATAGATGTCAAATATAGTTTCCTTAGACCATGAGATTATGTCACTCCCGCTTATCGGAGGAGTGCTTTGTGGACATCAAACGTCACTTCGTAACTGGGTGATTATAAAGGTGGCTTTCAGGTTCTCCGATGATAGGTTGTTGGGTGGCATGTTTCAAGACTGGGATTTGTTCGTCCAACAGTTGGATAGATATCTCTGGGCCCTCTCGATAGTATAGCATCCAAACGCTTTCAAGCATATGACTAAGTAGCTAGTCATAAGGGATCCTATTCTATGGGAACGAGTAAAGAGAACTTGTCGGTAACGAGATTAATCAGATATGGAGATATCGGTGGATTGGATCTCGGACAAGTAATATATCGTGAAACAAAAGGAATCGTATATGGATTAATTGAATCCCAGACATTGTGGTTCGACTAGTAAAGTACTTCGTCGAATATGTAGGAATTAATATGGGCATCCCGGTCCCACTATTAATATGACATATTCACGAACCCGCAGAGTCACACACTTAACGTTCGATGTAGTTAGGGTTCGAGATAAATGATGGTGAGAACGAATATTGATTCGGAGTCCCGGATAGGATCCCGGACGTCACGAGGAGTTCCGGAGTGGTCCAGAGAATAAGATTCATATAAGGAAAGTGGTTTCCGGAGGTTTAGAAAGGTTCGGGAATTTATCGGTAAAGTACCGGAAAGTTCTAGAAGGTTCTAGAGGGGTCTAGAAGTGGGGCCCGCAAGGCATGAAGGGGTAGTGGGCTGGCCTAATGGGCCAGCCGCACCACACCCTCAAAGGCCCACCCGGGCCAAGCTTCTAGAAGGGGGGGGGGCGGCCGAAACCCTAGGGTTGGCTTGGGGGCCAAGCCTCCCCCTTGCCGCCGGCCCTAGGAGGGGGTGGGGCGCAGCCCCCCTGGCCTCCTATATAAGGAGGGGGCAGGGGAGGGCTGCCGCACCCGTGTGCTCCCCCCCAAGGTGCCCTAGCCGCCGCCCCCTCCTCCTCCTCTCTCCCGACATCGCTTGGCGAAGCCCTGTCGGATCTCCACCATACACACCACGCCACCGTCGTCGTGCTGTTGATCTCGAGCCTCTCCACCACCTCTTGCAGGATCAAGAACGTGGAGTCTTCATCGAGCTGAACGTGTGGATATCTCGGAGGCGTTGCTCGTGCGGCGCTTGGACAATACATCTCCTCGCGACTAGACGAGTCTAGTTGCGGGGATCGACTAGCCAACCCCTGCCTCGACAAAACACTCACGGTTTTCTTCGAGGGTGAGATTCGATCTCCTTCTTGCTACCAACCTCTCGTAGATCAGATCTCGTGTTGGGTTTATTCCGCTATCTTTGCGTAGGATTTTTTTTTGTTTTCTATGCTGCGACCCTTCAGTGGTATCAGAGCCTAGATCTATTCGTAGATGTTGGTGCGATTAGACACAAGTGTTGTGGGCGTTGATAATTTATGTTGCTACCTTCTCGCGTGCACTTTGCATCTTTGCGGTACTGTGAGATTGAAGCGGCCCGGACCAACCTTACTCGTCCACGCACGAGAGACCGGTTCCACGACTGACATGCAACTTGTTTTGCATAAGTGGCTGGCGGGTGTCTGTTTCTCTTGCTTTAGCGAAGGTGCAATTTTCAATGGAAGGCCTTTCAAAAGGATGAGTAAATAAGCAACTATTTTATCACCGTTGTGGCTTTGCGTAGATTAGAACGGTTCTATCTAATGACCCTTTAGAAGCCACGTAAAAATTGCATAAACAAAGTAGAGGACGTCTAACTTGTTTTTGCAGGGTTTGTGATGTGGTATAGCCCAAGATGTGATTGTGTGTTGTATGCAATGATCATGTTTTGTAATTGTCACGACTTGCATGTCGATGAGTACGGCAACCGGCAGGAGCCTTATGGTTGTCTCATATTTATTGTATGACCTGCGTGTCACTTTAAAACGCCATGTAATTGCTTTACTTTATTGCTAAGGTAGCCATAGTAGTAGTTGCAATAGTTGGTGGAGGCAATCATGGTGATGGCGCCACGAGCTGGTGATGATGGAGATCATGCCGGTGTCTTGGAGATGGAGATCAAAGGCACAAGGAAAGGCTATACCATGTCACAAATTATGAATTGCATGTGATGTTAATCCTTTTATGCACCTTATGGTTTATGCTTAGATACGATCTCGACGGTAGCATGATAAGGTGATCTCTCACGTTAATATCAAGAAGTGTTCTCCCCTAGTATGCGCCGTTGCCAAAGTTCGTCGTTTTGAAGCACCATGTGATGATCGGGTGTGATAGATTCTATGTTCACATACAACGGGTGCAAGCCAGTTTGCACATGCAGAAATACTACGGTTTCCTTGACGAGCCTAGCATGTACAGACATGGCCTCGGAACACAAGAGCCGAAAGGCTAAACACGAGTCATATGGATGATATGATCAACATGGAGATGTTCACCTTTTGAAGCTGCGCCACTTCACGTGATGATCGGTTGTGGTGTAGTGGATTTTGGATCGTGTACCACTAAACAACCAGAGAGATGTTGAGTTTAGTGGGAGTTCGTTTTATAATTAGATTATTTCTCGAACAATATATATCATGAACATAGTCTAAACACCTTGCAAATAATGTTGTAGATCAATGGCCCTTCCCAACATCACCATGAATTTTAACGCGTTCCTAGAGAAAGACAAGCTGAAAGACGATGGAAGCAATTTCTCAGATTGGTTTATGAATCTGAAGATTATCCTCAAAGCTGCCAAGAAACTGTATGTCCTAGATGCACCGCTAGGTGAGGCTCCAGCTGAGGGAGCGACTGAAGATGTTAGGAACGTCTGGGCAGCCCGCTCTGAGGACCACGAGATAGTTAAGTGCGGTCTGTTGTACAGCTTAGGACCTAAGCTTCAAAAGCATTTTGAGCACCATGGCGTTCATCAGATGATAGTTGATCTGAAAGCTATGTTTCAGACTCAAGCCAAGGTGGAGAGGTATGATGCCTCTTCTAAGTTCTTTAGTTCTATGATGGAAGAGAACAGCTCTGTCACTGAACACGTGCTCAAAATGTCTGGGTACGGTGATCGTCTGGCACAGCTGGGTGTTGTGATTCCCAATGAGTTGGGGATTGACCATGTTCTCCAGTCACTTCCACCTAGCTACAAAAGCTTCGTGATGAACTATAACATGCAAGGAATGGATAAAACTCTTCCTGAGCTCTTCGCGATGTTAAAGACCGCGGAAGTGGAAATCAAGAAGGAGCATCAAGTGTTGATGGTCAATAAGACCACTAGTTTCAAGAAAAAGGGCAAAAGAGACTAACTCAAGAAGGACGGCAAGCGAGCTGCCGGGCCTACGAGGAAGTCAAGGAAAGGCCCTAAGTCTGATACTGAGTGCTTCTACTGCAAGGGAACCGGACACTGGAAGCGGAACTGCCTTAAGTATCTGGCAGACAAGAAGGCTGGCACCGTCAAACAAGGTATATATGATATACAAGTTATTGATGTGTATTTAACAAGTGATCGTAGTAGCACCTGGGTATTTGATACTGGTTCGGTTGCTAATATATGTAACTCGAAACAAGAGCTGCGGAATAGTCGACGCTTGGCAAGGGACGAGGTGACGATGCGCGTTGGAAATGGATCAAAAGTTGAAGTCATCGCTGTCGGCACACTCCCTCTGCATTTACCTTCGGGATTAGTTTTAAACCTTAATAATTGTTATTATGTGCCTGTGTTAAGCATGAACATTGTATCTGGATCTTGTTTATTGCGAGACGGTTATTCATTTAAGTCTGAAAACTTTGGTATTTCGATTTATATGGATAATACCTTTTATGGTCATGCACCTGAGAGGAATGGTTTATTTCTATTGGATCTCGATAGTAGTGATACACATGTTCATAACATTGATGCCAAAAGATGCAAAGTGAATGATGATAATACCACATATTTGTGGCACTGCCGTTTGGGTCACATTGGTGTAAAGCGCATGAAGAAACTCCATTCTGATGGACTTTTGGATTCACTTGATTTCGAATCATTTGAAACTTGCGAACCATGCCTTATGGGTAAGATGACTCGAACACCCTTCTCCGGCACGATGGAGAGGGCAACAGACTTGTTGGAAATCATACATACCGATGTGTGTGGTCCGATGAGTGTTGCAGCACGCGGTGGATATCGTTACTTCTTGACCTTCACCGATGATTTGAGTAGATATGGGTATATTTACTTAATGAAACACAAGTCTGAAACGTTCGAAAAGTTCAAAGAATTTCAGAGTGAAGTTGAGAATCATCGTAACAAGAAAATAAAGTTTCTTCGATCCGATCGTGGAGGCGAATATTTGAGTTATGAGTTTGGCATGCATTTAAAGACGTGTGGAATTGTTTCACAACTCACGCCACCTAGAATACCACAGCATAATGGTGTGTCTAAACGTCGTAATCGAACCTTATTGGATATGGTGCGATCTATGATGTCTCACACAGATCTGCCACTATCTTTTTGGAGCTATGCATTAGAGACAGCCGCATTCACTTTAAATAGGGCTCCATCAAAATCCGTTGAGACGACTCCATATGAGTTATGGTTTGGCAAGAAGCCAAAGTTATCGTTTCTCAAAGTTTGGGGTTGCGATGCTTATGTGAAAAAACTTCAACCTGATAAGCTCGAACCCAAATCGGAAAAATGCGTCTTCATTGGATACCCTAAGGAAACCATTGGGTATACCTTCTACCACAGAACCGAAAGCAAGATTTTCGTTGCCAAGAATGGTTCCTTTCTAGAGAAGGAGTTTCTCTTGAAAGAAGTGAGTGGGAGGAAAATAGAGCTTGACGAGGTTGTTGAACTTGTTCTTGAGATGCCGAGTAGCGCATAACTGGAAGTTGTTCCAGAATAGCCATCGCCACCTGAAGAAGGAACAAATGATGATGATCATGCTGCTCCAGTCAAAGTTGCTATTGAGCCTCGTAGGTCAACGAGGGAACGTACCGCCCCTGATCGGTACGACCCCGTCATGAGTGTCATGTTGTTAGACAATGATGAACCTGCGAATTATGAGGAAGCGATGATGAGCCCAGACTCCGATAAATGGCTAGGAGCCATGAAATCCGAAATGGAATCCATGTATGAAAACCAAGTATGGACTTTGGTGGACTTACCGAATGACTGTAAGGCCGTTGAGAACAAATGGATATTTAAAAGAAAGACAGACGCTGACGGAAACGTCACTGTGTATAAAGCTCGACTTGTCGCAAAGGGTTTCCGACAAATTCAAGGAGTTGACTACGATGAGACTTTCTTACCCGTAGCGATGCTGAAATCTGTTCGGATTATGTTAGCAATTGCCGCTTTTTATGATTATGAAATTTGGCAAATGGATGTGAAAACCGCGTTCCTTAATAGTCATATTAAGGAAGAGTTGTACATGGTGCAGCCCGAAGGTTTTGTTGATCCAAAGGGTGCTAACAAGGTATGCAAACTTCAGAGATCCATCTATGGACTGAAGCAAGCATCGAGGAGTTGGAATCTCCGGTTTGATGAAGTGATCAAAGGGTTTGGATTTGTCCAAACTTATGTAGAAGCTTGTATTTACAAGAAAGTGAGTGGGAGTTCGGTTACATTTCTAATACTATACGTGGATGACGTATTGTTGATTGGAAATGATGTTACACTACTTGAAAGTGTAAAGTCTTATTTGAATAAGAGTTTTTCAATGAAAGACCTTGGCGAAGCTGCGTACATTTTAGGCATAAAGATCTATAGGGATAGGTCAAAGCGTCTAATAGGGCTTTCACAAAGTACATACCTTGACAAGGTTCTGAAGAAGTTCAGAATAGAAAATTCAAAGAAGGGGTTCTTACCAATGTTTCAAGGAAAGGTTCTGAGTAAGACTCAGAGTCCTGTTACGGTAGAAGATAGAGAGATAATGAACAATGTTCCTTATGCCTCTGCGATAGGCTCTATCATGTATGCCATGTTATGTACAAGACCAGATGTGTGCCATGCTGTAAGTTTGACTAGCAGGTACCAAAGTGATCCAGGAGTGGAACACTGGTCAGCTGTCAAGAATATCCTTAAGTATCTAAATAGAACTAAGGAAATGTTTCTCGTATATCGAGGTGACCAAGAGCTAGTCGTAAGGAGTTACGTCGATGCTAGTTGGGACATAGATCCGGATGATTCTAAGTCTCAGTCCGGATACGTGTTTATTCTGAATGGTGGCGCTGTGAGTTGGAGGAGTTCCAAGCAGAGCGTGGTGGCGAAATCTTCAACAGAAGCGGAGTATGTTGCGGCCTCGTCGGCAGCAAGTGAAGCAGTCTGGATGAAGGAGTTCCTCTCAGAGCTGAGCATGGTTCCAAGTGCGTCAAGACCTCTGGCCCTGTACTGTGATAATACAGGTGCAATAGCTCTTGCCAAGGACCCGACTTCACACAAGAATACTAAGCATATTAAGCGCCGCTATCACAATTTGCGTGAGAATGTCAAGGATGGTGACATAGAGATTTGCAAGGTGCATACGGATCTGAATGTGGCAGACCCGTTGACTAAACCTCTTCCACGAGCAAAACATGATCAACACCGAGAGGCCATGGGTGTTAGATTGCTACAAATGTAAACTAGATTATTGACTCTAGTGCAAGTGGGAGACTGTTGGAGATATGCCCAAGAGGCAATAATAAATGTTATTGATAATCATATTTCCCGTTCATGATAAATGTTTATATCCATGCTAGAATTGTATTAAGCGGAAACAAATACATGTGTGGAATATAAACGGTAATGTGTCCCTAGTCTTTCCTCTTATGACTAGTTCGTTTGATTAAGTGATGGTTAGATGTTTCCTAACCATGGATTTGTGAATCACTTAATAAACGAAGTTTGTATCATGGGTGATGATATAATGGACAAGACTCAAATTAAATAAATGTCAAATATAGTTTCCTTAGACCATGAGATTATGTCACTCCCGCTTATCGGAGGAGTGCTTTGTGGACATCAAACGTCACTTCGTAACTGGGTGATTATAAAGGTGGCTTTCAGGTTCTCCGATGATAGGTTGTTGGGTGGCATGTTTCAAGACTGGGATTTGTTCGTCCAACAGTTGGATAAATATCTCTGGGCCCTCTCGGTAGTATAGCATCCAAACGCTTGCAAGCATATGACTAAGTAGCTAGTCATAAGGGATCCTATTCTATGGGAACGAGTAAAGAGAACTTGTCGGTAACGAGATTAATCAGATATGGAGATATCGGTGGATTGGATCTCGGACAAGTAATATATCATGAAACAAAAGGAATCGTATATGGATTAATTGAATCCCGGACATTGTGGTTCAACTAGTAAAGTACTTCGTCGAATATGTAGGAATTAATATGGGCATCCCGGTCCCGCTATTAATATGACATATTCACGAACCCGCAGAGTCACACACTTAATGTTCGATGTAGTTAAGGTTCGGGATAAATGATGGTGAGAACGAATATTGATTCGGAGTACCGGATAGGATCCCGGACGTCACGAGGAGTTCCGGAGTGGTCCGGAGAATAAGATTCATATAAGGAAAGTGGTTTCCGGAGGTTTAGAAAGGTTCGGGAATTTATCGGTAAAGTGCCGGAAAGTTCTAGAAGGTTCTAGAGGGGTCTAGAAGTGGGGCCCATAGGAGTATGGGGCCCGCAAGGCATGAAGGGGTAGTGGGCTGGCCTAATGGGCCAGCCGCACCACACCCTCAAAGGCCCACCCGGGCCAAGCTTCTAGAAGGGGGGGCGGCCGAAACCCTAGGGTTGGCTTGGGGGCCAAGCCTCCCCTTGCCGTCGGCCCTAGGAGGGGGTGGGGCGCAGCCCCCCTGGCCTCCTATATAAGGAGGGGGCAGGGGAGGGCTGCCGCACCCGTGTGCTCCCCCCAAGGTGCCCTAGCCGCTGCCCCCTCTCCCTACCCTTGCCGCACCCCTCCTCCTCTCTCCCGACACCGCTTGGCGAAGCCTTGTCGGATCTCCACCATACACACCACGCCACCGTCGTCATGCTGTTGATCTCGAGCCTCTCCACCACCTCTTGCGGGATCAAGAACGTGGAGTCTTCATCGAGCTGAACGTGTGGATATCTCGGAGGCGTTGCTCGTGCGGCGCTTGGACAATACATCTCCTCACGACTAGACGAGTCTAGTTGCGGGGATCGACTAGCCAACCCCTGCCTCGACAAAACACTCATGGTTTTCTTCGAGGGTGAGATTCGATCTCCTTCTTGCTACCAACCTTTCGTAGATCGGATCTAGATGTTGGGTTTATTCCGCTATCTTTGCGTAGGAATTTTTTTTTGTTTTCTATGCTGCGACCCTTCAGAACATGGTTTAGACATGCTATATGATAATGCTTTAGATGATGGTCATATGCTTATTGACAATCCTCCATGTTTAGTTGTTACTACTTTATGTGAGGATAAAAATGATATACTTGCTGCTTGTGATGATACTCTCACTCATGAGAGTCCTACTTTATTTCTGAACTCCCCTATTCACACCATGGAGGAGAAACTTGCTTATGTTGAGAAATACTTATGTGGTTTGCAATTATCTTTAGTTCCAAATATTTGTTGCAACCATTATATTAAACTTTATATTGATCTTAATAATTATTTTGAAAGAGGGAAGCATGCTAATGAATTCCAAAATAAATTTAATGATCCTCTTTATGTGCCTATATTATCTAAGTTGAATGATTCTTGTGATTCTATGGTTGAATTTATTTCTTCTACTTGCAACTATTATAAAAGAGGAGGTACTAAGAACCCTCTTTATGCTTTTAATAAATATATGCTGCAAGTTACTATTGTTAATATGCATTGTGAAATTTCTATTTATTGTGATTCATTCATATATAAAATGCCAATGCATAGGAAAAGAGTTAGACTTAAAAGTGAATGGTTTAATGTTTTGTGGTGTGTTCCTTATGCTTTAACATCGTAGTTTGGGCACACCTTTATATCCTGAGAACTTGCAAAAAACTTTACCTACTATTCTCTAACAATCAGGCCCGCGCTCTGACCCATGGCGACCTTGGCCCACGCCAAGGGCCCATGCCTGGAAGGGGGCCCATGTTGGACCTTGTCTAGCTGTGTATCCCTGGTGTTGGGCTGAAACGAAAAAAAGGCCCATAAAACTGTCAGCCCGCCAGGGAGAGGAAACGCACTGCACAAAACGCACTGCGACCAGTTTTCTCGTAATATGATACGTATTGTGTTATAATATATGGTCAAATGTCAACTTTTAGAGGGCCCATGTTGTCAACTTCGCCTAGGGCCCCTTAAAATAGAGATACGGCCCTGCTAACAATTAGTCTAAGATTTCACTTTATATAAAATTTGGGAAAGTAAATGAGAAGGATGAGTAATGGAGATGTTGGGGTCGACCTTGAACATGTGTTGTTCATGCCAATGGAACCATTGCAAAGTCTCTATCATTAAAACTTCTCCCAAAGCTAAAACTAAATAAATAGAGTCAAGGTGTTTGTTTACTACTGTAACCACACCTTTGTATCTTATTTTTCATCTTAATGGCAAGCATAATCTCTTTTGAAAGATAAGATTGAACAATAGTGATTTGCTGTCCAGAAAATAGATTCCTAAGCTTCACTGCGAAAAATGTTAAAAATCATAGAAGAGGAATTTTGACCTGATATTTTATGACAGCATTATTCAGCTATTAATACACATTTCATTAGTTCAAAGTTTTCTGATTTGAGCAACGTAAGTGCCTCTGAAAATTCACTCTTTATGGGCTGTCCAGTTTTTGACAGATTCTGTCTTTATTTTGCATTACTCTCATTACTTGTGTTTTGTGTGGTTCTATTGATTAAAGAGCAATGCAAAACCATAGTAATATTATCTAATGTGTATAATCAACTCATTATATGTCTTTGCTGTACCTATGGAGATTTAATTTATGGAGACACTAACCCCTCTAATCAAGTTTTATGATGAGTTATGTGTGAAGAGAACTTTCAAGTGGAAGAGTTGAGGGTGATAAACAAAGATCAAGAGGGACAAACACTCAAGCTTGGGGATGTTACCCCTAAGCTCACCCTACATACAAGAATTTAAGCTTAGGGATGCCAAGCCACCTCACTCCAACCATCTTGATACCAAGTAAGTAAGCCTAGCTATATGGCTATAAAGAAAACGCTTTACGGGAGGCAATCCGGTTGTTTTTATTTTTGATTTTATTTGTGTACTCTTGCTGTAACAAGAGATGTTTTTAGTTTAGTTCCTGGATTTTTTTTAATAAAGTGCCAAGTTTTACTCATTTTGGTTTGAGGAAGTTGCTATTTTGCATTCGGAGATTTCATTCCAGCACAGGTCTGTGCATGGTTTTTTTTTGACACAAAAACAGTAGGGAAGGCCCCTACTGTGTCATTTTTTCATTATAAATTAGGGGTTAACATATTTACAATGGGAAAGTTCATAAAAGGAAATTACAATGAATCAATCCATTGATGCATGCCTTCCTTGAGGCTTGGCTTAGCTCTATGCATAACAAGAGCAAAGGATTCTTTGAAAAATCTAAAACACTCTTGTGCAGCAATCAATGATAGAGGAAGATGGAAATGATCATAATATTTTCATGGAAGTCAGTAATGAATCTCTTTAGACTAATGTCTTTATTCTTTGAGAAGGAAAAAGATGAGGGAATTCCTCCATCAAATTAGTGTCCATCCAATTATCCATCCAGAACCTTATTGTCTTGCCAGATCCCACTGTGATATTTACATTATTTACAAAGCTATCCCATAAGGACAAGCAGTCCTTCCACCAAATGATCCACATTGGCCTTTAACTTGAGGCAGCTTATCATCATTATAATGTGCCTGCCAGATTTGTTGTACCCAAGGAATATCACACTGATTCATGAACTTGTACAGATTCTTCATCATGAGAGCAGTATTTTGAATTCTTAGGTTCTTTACTCCCAAACCTCCAGCTTCTTTTGGCAAGCACACTTTCTCCCACTTAACCAGACATTTCCCTTTCTTATCAATTTCCTTACCTTTCCATAGAAAGTTTCTGGCAGAATTTTCAACATGGTCCAAAAATCCAAGGGGTAGTTTCATAGCACACATTGCATAATTTGGCATGGCAGAGATGACAGCATTAACAAATACCAGTCTTCCATCATAAGATAGAGTTGTGGAAATACCAGATAGCCTTCTATCAATTTTCTCCAGAATTCCAATCAAGTGTTCCATTCTTGGTTTGGTAGTACCCATTGGGAGACCCAAGTAAGGGAAAGGGAGTGACTCAGTAATACAACCAAATACTTGAGCCAATTCATTGCATCTTGAAGCTGAAATATTAATGGGCACCATGGAGGATTTGTTGTAATTTACCCGCAATCCAGTGGATAGGGAGAATTTTTGCAGAAGTGCTTTTAGGTTTGTTATCTGTGCTTGATCAGCTGGCATTATAAGCAAGGTATCATCTGCATATTGAATTATGGGATACTCTAGTCCATAAGCATTATCCATTGGGAGTCCAATATCACCATCTTGCCATGCTTTATTGATAACATACTGTAATAATTCCCCCACCAATACATAGAGAATTGGTGAAAGAGGGTCTCCTTGCCTCACTCCCCTTCTACATTTGATAGATTTTCCAGGAACTCCATTTAGCAAAACTGAGGTGGATGCACTATATAAAATGCTTTTGATCCATAAAATGAATTTCTCCCCAAACCCCATGTGCTTCATCATGGCTAAAATTGCTGAATATTCAACTTTGTCAAAAGCTTTCTCAAAGTCTAGTTTAATAATTACAATCTCCTTTTTGACTTATGGCAGAGATGTAAATATTCAAATGCCCATGCAAGACAGTCATGAATAGACCTTTTCTTTATAAAACCATATTGATTTTTATGAATCAATGGAATAATAATCTTCTGTAGTCTGTTTGCCAGCAGCTTGGTGATAAATTTTAGAGCCAGACTAACAAGAGAAATAGGTCTAAAATCATTAGCATATTCAGGGCTTTGTTTTTTGGGGATGAGAGTTATGAAGGCAGTGTTGATACTTTCCAGATTCATGTTTCCTTCATAGAAGTTGGCACATAATTTATAAAATAGATCCTTAACAGTTCCCCAACATTTCTTAAGGAAAGTGCCATTAAATCCATCAGGACCTGGGGATTTATCAGGAGGCATTTCCTTCACAATGTTATCCATCTCCTCATTTGTGAACGGCACCTCAAGACTGCCAAAGTCCACTGCAGTGTTAGGGGGCACTAATTCCTCCAGATCAAATAGCATAGTAGGGTTATCTGATTTACCAATTCTATCTTTGAAAGCATCCCAAAGAATAGCAGCTTTCCCATTGTGCTCAGTAACTACTCTGTCATCTGATTCTTTCAATGAAGCAATAAAATTCCCTCTGTAATTCTGAGTAGCCACAGTATGGAAAAATTTAGAGTTTTCTCCACCTAGTTGAGCCCACTTAATTTTTGCCCTGTTTTTCCAATAAATTCTTTTAGCTTCCAATAGCTTTAATTGGTGACTCCTCAATGCTTCTCTGAAATTCTTTTCTTGCAATGATAAATTCCTCTGCTCTTCCAAACCATCAATAAGGGCCAGGACATAACTACATGATTCAATCACCTTATGCATCTTTGAGAGATTTCTGCTCCATTTTTTCAATCCAGCTCTGACTGATTTTAATCTTGCAGTTAGTTCTTTAGCTGGGTTGTTGTTTATGCCAGGGAGAAGCCAACTGTTGCCAACAACTTCCATAAATCCATCAAACTCTAGCCAATATTCCTCAAATCTAAAAATGTTAGCTTTAGGGATTGAGGTGCCAATTTGAATCTGGATTGGAATGTGGTCTGAAGTGAGCTTGGCCAGAGGGATAGCCATAGTATTTGGGAATTGAGTGGTCCAATTAGTTGATGTGAAGATCCAATCCAACTTTTCCAGAAGAGGATTGTCTTGCATATTGCTCCATGTATACGCTCTGCCTTTTAAAGGGATTTCCTCAAGATCCAAATTCTGAATAATACTATTAAACAGTAACATATTATTAGCATCTCCTCCAGCCCTATTCCTATTCTCAGGGCTTCTTATGAGATTGAAATCTCCCAATATCATCCATAATTCCATCTGGGAGGTATCCAAATTATTAAGCCAGCTGGTAAACAAGGCTCTCTCCTCTGTAATTGTGGGACCATAAATATTAGTGAGATACCAAGTTTCATTACTAAGCTTGCATCTTAACCTCACTGTCAGTTGGAATTTTTCGTGATTAGCCTCAGATCCTTCAAAAAGTGCTCCATTCCAAATAATTAATAATCCACCAGAATTACCA
>QRDG01001765.1:0-93966 GCA_012064385.1 Puccinellia tenuiflora | reverse complement strand
CTGGTCGGGATTTACGGTTACAGTGATCATCGAAAAATACCGGACAGTTACCATTCAAAATATTAAAACTATTTTTCTTGTCATGTACATCTGAGAGTTCGTACATGTACGTCTCCTCCGGACCAGTAGAGTTTCACAGTCCAGAGCGAGAGATCAACTGGAATATGTATTGTGGAGATCCCAACACATGACAGAGAGATATTTGTTGGTCAGGACTCCTCGAAAGCAAACTTGTGTGTTAAAGGGGAGAGGGAGTCCTCTCAATATATAGGGGGAGCGGAGAGGCAAGAGGTAGGGTTGGGGAGGGGGCATCACCTCCTTGCCATAGCCGCCACCACCCCGACTCCCCTTGCCTTGGGGGGCAAGGCAAGGGGTCGGCTCCCCTTGCCTTAGGGGGCAAGGCAAGGGGGTCAGCTCCCCTATGGGCCTCCCGACCCATGTGGCTCCCCCCCCCCCCCCCCCACCCTCCCCCCCTACACACACACATGGGTCTAACCCAGTGGATCAGCCCATGGAATCTTCTAGAAGCTTCTAAAATACTGATGCCCATTTGGGTTGTCGGGGTCATTCACGATATTCTTGAACTATTTCGGTTTTCCCTCTGAAACTCGTTTGGCTTTCTCGGAACAATTCAGATAACTCTCTCAAACATCTCCAACCATCAACATATTCAAACAACTTTATTAGACTTAAGTGTGTGATCCTACAGGTTCAATAACAAGTGGACATGAACCGGAACATCTTCCGGTAATAATCAATAGCGAAGCCTTGGACACTCATATTGACTCCCACTGTTATACGAATGAATTTGAGTGAACCTGTCAGTTCCCGTACATGCACTAGTAGCAAAAACTCTTATAGTGGACCAGCTACGTGTGGCGTTCCTCACCAATACACGCCACTGGTATTACTACCATGCCACTAGTAAAGGTCTACCAGTGGCGTGCAAAATGGGTTGACATGCCGCGACTATGTGGGACCCAGGCGTCCACCCGAGAGAAATATACCGGTGGCATGTGAATACCTTTGCGTGCCACTGGTAATGTGTTACTCGAGGCATGCGGTCCTACACGCCACTGATAGTCACGCAATGGTGTTGCGCGCACTAAATTGGCATGCCACAGATGGCTTCAAGCGGTGGGTCATCATTCTAATGACGCATATGCCTGCCTCCCTCGCATCCGATGACACACGTCATGACGTCGCAGCTTCCCATGCCTCCCTTAATGCATGCACCCACCCGCCACACCGCCGTTCAAAACCGCGTATCTTCCACCAGCTCCCGCCGCCCCACACTCTCCTTCCACCCGCCGCTCTCCAGATCTAACCCCGCTCCACGTCGCAGTGAGATGCATCGTGCTCGAGGCGAGCCCCCACTGCCTGTCACGATGAGATGCAAAGTGCTCTAGACACCCGTCATCTCGTTGCCGACCTATTGCCTGTGGTAAGCAAGAAGCTGCCTCGAAGTCCTGAAAGAGCGAGGCGCGAGTGGTGAAGTTGGAGTATGAGTGACGGCGCGTCAGCTTCTTCCCCAACGGCGGCAATCCCCCCCCCCCCCTCGCCAAGTGGTTCAGCTCCGAAATGGGCAACCCCAGAGGAGGAAGAATAGGAGTTAATAGTCGAGTCACTGGAAGAGGAAGAAGTGGGGCGCTCTGATACGTCTCCGATGTATCTATAATTTTTTATGTTCCATGCTCGATTATATGTCAGTGCCACATATTTTTTCAATGTTTTTATGTCATTTTGGCATGATTTATGGAACTAACCTATTAACATGATGCCCAGTGCCACTTCCTGTTTTCTGCTGTCTTTTTGTTTCAGAAAATTTGTTCTGGGAAGTTTCTCGGATTGCTCTCATAATTTACGGGAATTATTTCCAATATGAAACAAAGACGGAACCCGAAGGACAGCCGGAGGGGAGGCACAGGGGCTCCAGACGCCACCTGGCCGCGACCCCCCTTGGCCGCACGTGGGGCCCACTTGGGACCCCTGTCCATCGCCTCGCATCGCCCCTTCGCCTATAAATTCTCCTCTGACCTAAAAACAGAGAGGCGCGATCATAATCTCCAGAATACGTCTGAGGCCGCTGCCATCTCAAACCCTAGTTCGGGAGGGTTCAGAAGCTCTTCCCGGCACCCTGCCGGAGAGGGGAATCGACGTCGGAGGCATCTACACCACCATGCCTACATCCGGAGTGATGCGTGAGTAGTCCACCACGGGACTACGGGTCCATAGCAGTAGCTAGATGGTTGTCTCTCCTCCTTGTACTCCATTGTTTAGATCCTGTGAGCTGCCTATCATGATCAAGATCATCTATTTGTAACTGCTACATGATTGTGTTTGCATGGATCCGATGAATTGTGGAAGTCATTACTTTTGTTCAGTTATGTGTTTCATCTATGATCTTGCATGCTCTCCGATGCTAGTGGTTGCTTTGGCCGAGTAATTGTTAGTGTTGTATGAGGGAGTATTTATGCTAGATAGTGGGTTCATGCCTCTCTTTGTCTGAGTTCGGTGACAGGAACGGTTAAGGCTAGAGATGTGATGTTGCCACTAGGGAGAAAACATCGGTGTGATTTCTTCGTGTTATCTTCATTGCTTACATTATGCACTTTGCTTATTGTGATGATCTGTTGCTTGCAACTTAATACTTTTGGGTGACATGCTGGATAGCGATCCCAGAGTGGATTATTAGTCATAGATGCAGTTGGATGACGGTCTATGTATTTTGACGTAATGCCCATATTAGATGAAGCAGTGAACTATATTGTTTTATGATAGCCTTGTTGTGCGCCTACAATTCGGTCAATTGCCATGCTGTAATTTGTTTACCCATCATGTATATCTTTTGGAGAGACACCTCTAGTGAACTGTGGACCCCGGTCCTATTTTCCTACATTGCTTACAACCGTTTTCATAGCTTTTCATCATCATTTGCTCACTGGTCATATTTCATCCTCATCATATTTTACATCTACACATTTAATTCTTTGTGTTTGGCAAGCCGGAGAGATTAACAACCTCTCTGTTTTGTTGGGGCAAAGTAGTTTGTTGATGATTGTGTGCAGGTCCACGTCAATAATCGAGAAACGACGCTATTGATACCTTCCTAAGCCTTCTCCAAGTCCTACTATTTCGACAACCTTGGTTTTGAAATCAAGGGAAAACTTCCGCTACGCTGCTTCATACCTTCCTCTTGGGGTTTCCCAATAGCAATCAGCAAGACGTTTTCTGGCGCCGTTGCCGGGGACTTGGAAGCTTCAGCTAGGGGAGTTTCACACATCCTTTCACTTTACTTTGTTACTTTCTTGCCTAGTTTATTTTTTGTTAGCCTTGTTTTGCCTTTTGTTTGCTTTAAAACTGAAAAATACAAAAAAATTAAAAATTCCAGCACCTAGTTTATTTTGGTTCTGTTCTGTTATTATGTCTTGTTCCTTACTTGCTATCAATGGTTACTTTCTGTGAGACTAGATCTTATTGGCAAGGTGGGTTCACGGAGGAACAACAGAAATATTATAAGGAATACCGCTTGTATGAAAAAGGGAAACACTTATGGGAACAAATAAATAAATTGAATAGTCTTGTTGAATTTTTTTATTAATGAATCTTTTTGCTGTAGGAGGCATAAACACCTCCCTTTCCAATGTGATTATAATGATAATGAAATATTGTCCTTTTATGCTAAAGAAAACTATGATTTGGATAATCTTGAACAAATTGAAGAATTTGTTGTTTTCATGGGTGCCTATGAAATTACTTCTGTGCTTAAAGATATTGATGATGCTTCTTACAAATCTGAAAATTTTGTTATACTTGGATATTGCCTTGAGTATTACAATGATAATCCTTATATTACTAAATTTCTCGAGACAACTTATCCTCCAAAAGAAGAGATTGTTGCCTTGCAGGAAACCATGGAAGAAGAAATTTCTGAAGCTGAGATCTCATTGGATGAAAAAGAGCAGGAGAGTGAAGGACAAACAGAGGATCTACCTCCTAATGATAGTAACTCTCTAACTCTTACATTATATAATTACCCTCCACGCTTACCAAAGGAGGATGAATGTTATGTTCCCATGGATTCTCTTGAAATATCCCTTTTTGAGGAAATTGATGCTTGCTACACTTATGACCATGATCCCCCTATTAAACATCACCCAAAACACAACCAAACCAAAAAGAAACAGAAGGTAGAAATAAAATGGGATACGGTTGTTTATGATGACTTATGCTATGAAGTTTATAATGGTCATGTGTTACTTGATGATATTAATTATAATACTACTGAAAATTATTATGAGAGAGGTAAATATGTTACTATGATTCCTATCATTATAAAAGCTTTGAGGTTGCTCTTGTTCTACTTTTATATGCTGGTTGCTTTATGCCTCAATGATTTTTATAAGAAAGAGTTTTCTCTCTTTATGTTGAAAGTTTTATTTTACCTTCCTATGCTTGTCACTATGTTCTTTATGGATTTATTTGTTTGCAAAATTCCTATGCATAGGAAGTGGGTTAGGCTTAAATGTGTTTGATATTTGCTTCTTGATGCTCTCTTTTGTTTCAACTCTTATTCTTATGACAGCATCATTAAAATCATTGTGCCTAACTAAAAGGCGTTAAAGAAAAGCACTTTTTGGTTTCTTTGAGTTTTGGGTGATGTTAATTCTGTAACAACTCCCTTGTATCTTTTTGTTTTGGTTTTTCGTGCCAAGAATAGCCTCTAAAGAGAGGAAGACTAATTTGTGAGTTTGCTGTTCAGAAACAGATTTATGTTCCTCACTATTCGAAAATCCAAAAAATCATAGAACATCATCTGTGGCGGAATTTTTTTGACAACAATAATAAGGGTTTTGTCTACCTTTATCTAGTTTTAAGTTTTCTGATTTGAGGTCCAGAAGTGCCTCGAAAAAATTCATATTTACAGTCTTTTCTGTTTTTGACAGATTCTGTCCTCAATTTTGCATTGCTTCTTTCGCAGGCAAAGTGAAGCTTTTTCAAAGCTAGAGCTTTACTTAGGCCTTTGTAACAGTAGCAAATGTTGTAAAAAAATGAGTTCTTGATATGTGCTTTGGAACTGTAGGAAGATATTGTTTTTGTGGACTAATCCTTTAATGAAGTTGCTATAAGTTTTGCGTGAAGGAAGTTTTCAAGTATCCAAGTGTGAGGTGATGAAGGAAGATCAAGAAGGAACAAAAGCTTAAGCTTGGGGAGGCTCCCCATGGACACTCCTCTAAAATATTCAAGAAGTTACAAGCGTCTAAACTTGGGGATGCCCAAGTCATCCCCTTCTTCATCAACAATCATCGGTTTTCTCATGGTACTATATTTTTATTCCTTTACACATTATGTGCTGTTCTTGGAGCGTCGGTTTGTTTTTACTTTTAGTTTGTTTGTGATATTTTTATGGTCCTTGGAATAATTCGGATCCATGCATGCTTGTTTAGGAGAGAGACACGCTCCGCTTTTTCATTATACACTCATGTGCTTCACTTATATGTGTTGAGGGTTTAGCCTTTGTTATTTATGCTTTTAGCTCTTGTTTTCAAGCATCTCTTGTTTAGAGCTGTTGGCTTTTGTAGTTAGGAAGTTTTGCTCATGTTGCTTCACCCTTTTTGTTTTGTTTCAAATAAGTTGATTGGTGTTTGGTTAAGTGGAAATTATCATGTAGGAAGTGTAAAAAGTGCTGCTTAATCTTGTAGACCATTGTCTTGAATCTTTGATACTTGGCAATTGTTTAGAGATATGAAGTAGATTAATGCTTAAACTTGTGTATCATCTAGTAAGAATAGATTAGTAAAGAATTACTGTAAGGCTTTAAAATTGTGGTGCTTGTCCTGCTTGGTAGTTCTCAAAGTCTAGATATTCTTTTGCAAAGAGTTGGTTTGGCTAACAAGGTAGACGGTGTGAAGTCTAGTGGTTATGCATAATGTATATCTGTAGTCATTCATTGAACCAAGTTGATGTTATGTGTTTGCTTGATACCCTGCTAAGCCCAAAAATTCCATACTGAGAGGGAATACTTCTCGTGCATCCAACTCCCTGAGCCAAAATTATTTGTCATTTGTGTCCACCATACCTACCTACATGTGGTATTTCCCTGCCACTCCAAGTAAAATTTTCATGTGCTATCTTTAAAATATTCAAAATTCTCCTTTTTGTGCCCCTGTTTTTAAGCTCATGAGGAAGCAGTAAGAAGTTGGTTATAACTTGTGGCAAGCAAGGTCATTTCCCCCCTTTCACTCGGTGTTGATGGTTCATGTCCTCACTTGAATTAACCCGAGAGCGGTTTAAGCAAAATATAAATATAACTCACCATTCTCCTCCGCACAATGAAAATCTGAGAAATCATCTCAAACATTGGTTAGTGGTGAAACAAAGGAGAAAGAGGAATGTACTCATTCCTCTAAAACCAACCGCTCTCACAAGTCTAAAAGCCTTGCTTGTTATGGGGGACTAGCTAGTTTATTTGTTGTGAAGTTGTTGACGAAAGCATGCATGTCTCAAAACTGTTTTACTTCTATCAAAAATAAAAATAAAATCAAAAGCTCTAGCACATGATTAATCCCTACTTCCCTCTGTGAAGGGTCTTTCTTTTACTTTTCTATTGAGTCAGTCTTCCTCTTCCATCTAAACTCCTAAAGCAATCACTTGCTATCAACTTTGGTTCATGTTTTACTTCATGTTATCTTTGTGTCTAACTGTGAAAACTTTGTATTGACTTTATCTTCAGATAAACAAGTTGCAAGTTGAAGCTTTTGCTGAAAACTTAAATCTTCCTTTCTGTTGGCCAAACCCCTTTGTTGAATCAATATTGCTTTGTGAGTTATCAATCAATGTCAAGTGTTATGCTTTTAAATCTTGAAAGTGTTCTTTTCTAAGTTACTTCTTGCTTAGATGTTTTACCTGGTTAATCATTGTTTGTTTCATTCAATGAAACTTTGTTTTGGATCATTGCATTCAGTTCATATGCTTTACATGATTAGTTGATCATGATTATGATTGGTAGCATGTCACTTCAAAAATTATTTTGTTATCACTTACCTACTCGAGGACGAGCAGAAGTTAAGCTTGGGGATGCTGATACGTCTCCGATGTATCTATAATTTTTTATGTTCCATGCTTGATTATATGTGAGTGCCACATGTTTTTACAATGTTTTTATGTCATTTTGGCATGATTTATGGAACTAACCTATTAACAAGATGCCCAGTGCCAGTTTCTGTTTTTTGCTGTCTTTTTGTTTCAGAAAATTTGTTCTGGGAAGTTTCTCGGATTGCTCTCAGAATTTACGGGAATATTTCTAATATGAAACGAAGACGGAACCCGAAGGACAGCCGGAGGGGAGGCACAGGGGCTGCAGACGCCACCTGGCCGCGGCCCCCCCTTGGCCGCGCATGGGGCCCACCTGGGCCCCTGTCCATCGCCTCGTGTCGCCCCTTCGCCTATAAATTCTCCTCTGACCTAAAAACAGAGAGGCACGATCATAATCTCCAGAATACGTCCGAGGGCGCCGCCATCTCAAACCCTAGTTCGGGAGGGTTCAGAAGCTCTTCCCCGCACCCTGCCGGAGAGGGGAATCGACGTCGGAGGCATCTACACCACCATGCATGCCTCCGGAGTGATCCGTGAGTAGTCCACCACGGGACTACGGGTCCATAGCAGTAGCTAGATGGTTGTCTCTCCTCCTTGTACTCCATTGTTTAGATCTTGTGAGCTGCCTATCATGATCAAGATCATCTATTTGTAACTGCCACATGATTGTGTTTGCATGGATCCGATGAATTGTGGAAGTCATTACTTTTGTTCAGTTATGTGTTTCATCTATGATCTTGCATGCTCTCCGATGCTAGTGGTTGCTTTGGCTGAGTAATTGTTAGTGTTGTATGTGGGAGTATTTATGCTAGATAGGTTCATGCCTCTCTTTGTCTGAGTTCGGTGACAGGAACGGTTAAGGCTAGAGATGTTCTGTTGCTACTAGGGAGAAAATAGCGGTGTGATTTCTTTGTGTTATCTACATTGCTTACATTATGCACTTTTCTTATTGCGATAATCTGTTGCTTGCAACTTAATACTTTTGGATGACATCCTGGATAGCGATCCCAGAGTGGATTATTAGTCATAGATGCAGTTGGATGACGGTCTATGTATTTTGACGTAATGCCCATATTAGATGAAGCGGTGAACTATATTGTTTTATGATAGTCTTGTTGTGCGCCTATAATTCTGTCAATTGCCATGCTGTAATTTGTTTACCCATCATGTATATATTTTGGAGAGACACCTCTAGTGAACTGTGGACCCCGATCATATTTTCCTACATTGCTTACAACCGTTTTCATAACTTTTCATCGTCATTTGCTCGCTGGTCATATTTCATCCTCATCATATTTTACATCCACACATTTAATTCTTTGTGTTTGGCAAATCGGACAGATTGACAACCTCTCTGTTTTGTTGGGGCAAAGTAGTTTGTTGGTGATTGTGTGCAGGTCCATGTCAATAATCGAGAAACGGCGCTATTGACACCTTGCTAAGCCTTCTCCAAGTCCTACTGGTTCGACAACCTTGGTTTTGAAATCAAGGGAAAACTTCCGCTACGCTGCTTCATAACTTCCTCTTGGGGTTTCCCAACAGCAATTAGCACGCTCCACCACCACCGACACTTCTACCGCCAGTCGTCGACATCACCTCTGACTAGGGTGGCAACCCAGGCGCATGCTAGTTTCTCAACGCCAGGGTCAAATGCTCTGCTTAGTTTAGGGTTTAGATTCAAATGTTTTTTGGGTTTGTAAAATATATCTAAGAAATGAATGAAAAATTGTTGGCGATGGTAAAATTCCTTGTTTCTGTTAGAACCAAATTTTGTGTCGCCGGTGCTAGCTTTGCGATGACCTTTTTATACGTGATACTAATCAGTGACGTGTCCACGGCATGCTACTAGTAACCATTATCGGTGGCGTGTCCACGACATATCACTAGTCACAATTATCAGTGGCATGTCCATCGCACTCCACTGGTAACACTTACCAGTGGTGTGGAACTAGTGACGTGCTGATGCATGTAAAATGCATACATGAACTTTGCATTGAATTACTTATATTTCAATCATATTTGCATCATATAAGGGTTATATCATTGTTTTCTATTGATTTTGGGAAGATTTCACAGTTTTCCTATTTTTCTGGAATTAACCCTGCACTGGCAGAAAACCCTATTTTCTATATTTTGATGTTTCAGGGACCCAAACGACGTCCAAATGACCTGAAAATTTACGAGCATCAGTTTTTGGAAGGAACAAAGCGTAGGGGCGAATGAAGTGAAAAAGTGGAAGCCCGGAGGCCAAAAGAGGGGGGCCCACGTGGCCAGATTCCTTGGCCGCATGTGGCCCACCAACTTGGCCCTCGTGGCTCCGTTGCCGTCGATCTTTCTTCCAGAAGCTTCGTCTTGACCTAAAACCGACTATAAAAATAGTCCCCCGACATTTTCCAGAAGGGAGCGCCTCCGAAACACCGAAACAGAGACCTGGAGCTGCAGATTGGAGGGGGAAAACTCTGGCGGGGCGCTGTCGGTGTGGTCTCCATCTCCCCCAACATCATCTCCACCGTCTCCATGATGAAGAGGGAGTAGTCCACCCCTGGACTATGGGTTTGTGGAAGTAACTTATGTATCTATCCTCTCTTTGAGCTTCACTAATTAGCACCATATGAGCTGCCAAACATGATTACGGTCATCTATGTAATTCCTTTGTGGTGGATCTCTTTATGAATTAATATATGTTGGAGATTGCAATTGTTTTGTTTCAGTTATGAAAGTAGATGCATATTATGTACCCCGTTCTTGTCTACTTGTTTTGATCAAGCATGTTTATGAGAGCTTGTGTGGGGGAACATGTGCATTAGTTGGAGTAATGAGGGGGTGGCTAGTGCGGTGAAAGTAAGAGAAGTTCCGCGATCCACTTGGGTATGTTTACCTTACTTTATTGCCTCACTAGGGATAAAGAAAAATACCATGCTACCGGAGGTGTGGGTGTGACCATTGCCACTTCTCCATGACTAGATCTAGCATGTTCTTATTTTAACTTCATGTCATAAGACTTAAAGCTATGCTCTGATTTATCTTAATTACTGAGGTGCTAAGATTTAATTCACATCTTGGTGGAGTGTAAGAGAGATTAGTAAACAAAAGATCTCTATGTTAGGACGTGATGCCCATATAATTAGTAACTTGTCATGAAACCTTTTTGTTGCAATCTCATATGTTAATTCCAGTGTTCCATTGTCTACCACTTTATTAAAGAGAGAGTGCATTTGTGAAACCATGAACCCCGGTCCATTTTTAATCATAAGAAACACCTTTCCAACAACTTTTATCCATTTTCCATTTTCTGCCATTTAAAATCCGAAAATACAAAAATACTTTTATATCTTGCATTCACAATACAAAACCCAAAAATATCATCCATCATTGTTCCCGCCATCCTTGCATATTTATTTATTGTTTTGCATTTGTTTTATTTTGATATCATTCTCACACCTTGTGCTTGACAACCACTTGGTGAGGTTGAGGGCACAAAACAATTTAGGTTCTCAAGAGAAGGATAAGAAGATAAATCTTTCACTACTGATTCCCCGAGAGTTTGATATTAAACCCTCGAGTCACCCCTCGTGGGGAAAACTGTCTTTCCTATACTATACACTCTGCACTTGGAGTCTCAACCTAACCCATATTTTTTTTACGCAGGTAACTACGTCAAGGGCCATCACGTGCCGTATGCATGCCACCAATGACTAAAACCTCACGCCACTACTAGGGTTTTTGCAACTAGTGGTGGCTCTCATTGCTTCGCAATACTTAACAATACTCGAGGCGAGACATTCCGATATCTATTGTGAAGCAACTCTTAATCATGATACCTTATTATCCTTGTTACTGGTTATGTTTCCTTTCCTTGTTGTTACCGCATTCTGATATCCTCATGATTTACATCATGATGTGTCTGCGCAGACAATGATGGAATTTTTCGACAAAGATGCAGTTGGATGGCGGTCTTTATTTCTTGTTGTGATGCCTACATAAATATTACCATGAACACTTTGATATAGCTAGATTAAGCTTGTATCATAATCTTGTCAAACCCAACTGTAATTTGTTCACCTTTCATATGACTATTTTATTTATTGGAGAGACACCACTAGTGAACCCGTGGCCCCCGGTCCATCTTTTAACATTGTTTACAACCTCTTTTACTTGCTTTTCATATTCACTTGCTCGTTGGTCCGTTTCCATAATTTCCATTCACTACATTATACGTTTAACTGCTTTGTTTTCAGCAGACCGGGAAGATTGACAACCTCCTGCCATTGGGGGCAAAGTAATTGGTTGAGTATGTGTAGGTCCACGTTCGTCGACGGTTAAGCACCAGAGACTGTTGACGTTCACCTCGTTGTTGATTTCAGAGTCCTACTGGTTCGATTAAACCTTGGTTCTTCACTGAGGGAAAACTGCTACTTGCTACATCCACGCCTTCGCTTGGGGCACCACCCAACTCTACTATCAACACCATCACTATATCAAAGTGTTCATGGTAATATTCATGTAAGCATCACAACAAGGAACAAAGACCGTCATCCAACTACATCTTTGTCTAAAAAGTCCACCTAGGGATCGCTATCCAGCATGTCACCCATCGATATTAAGTTGCAAGCAATAGACATTTGCATTTAAGTAAAGCATATGATGTAAGCAATATTCATAATCATATAGACATAAACACCACTGTTTTACCCTTAGTCGCGACAGCACACCCTCGTCCTTAGACGTTTCTGTCACTCGTGCCCAGGCACAATAGGGGGCATGAACCAACTATCTAGCATAAATACTCTCTCTTGGATACATAAGCAATCACTTGGCCAAATCAACTACACACATCAAAGAGCATGCAAAAACATAAATTAACATATAAGAACCATGCACAATCTGATGATAACTTCATAATCCATCGGATCCCAAGAAACACATCATATAGCATTACAAATAGTCGATCTTGATCATGTCGGGCAGCTCACAAGATCATAAACATGAAGCACAAGGGAGAGATACAACCATCTAGCTACTGCCATGGACCCGTAGTTGTAACGCCTCGACCCCAGAATTATACAGAGAGGCTATGTAACCCACAGGCTATGCTACACAATCGAAGGGCAATGGGATTACCGCTCCCACGCAACACCTCGATCATGCCATAAACACTGGCATAGATATCCATGCATAATAAGGAGATCAAGACGTGTGGAACAACTGGCACATCACAGACTCTACGACACAAAAGATCATATAGCAACTCATATAGCGAGAAAGATAGCAAATTACACAACAGAGGTCACAGACCCAACATCACAACATGCGGAAGCAAATTTAGTTGTCTAACAACAAGATCCAAATTATGGCCTAAGAGGCCTACAATAACAAATATCCCAGCCAGCCTGTTCCACGACGTCCCAAGCTGCCACCTGGGAACCCCAGACTACTCGTCGATATCAACGAAGAACCCACCTTCCTGCTCGGTGACGTCCTCCTCTGAAACAAGTAAGAATCAACTAAGAGAGACTGAGTACGACATACTCGCAAGTTTAGTAGGGCGATATAGGCCCCATGCTGATTGGCTCTAAAGCTGTATGGTAGTTATTTTGCATAAAGCTAGTTTTCCTTTTTAAAAGACATGACTCATGGCATTCGACTACTCAGAAGTTTTTTCACAAAGGGGATAAGATGATAAACTTTTATCTTCGGTTCACATTGAACCAATAGTATCCAGAATCCACCACTCATCTCCACCAAGGCACTCCCTCGAATCACCCTCGAGGAAATGAACCTTTTAACACACGTTGCCAAGTTGCAACCTCTAGTTGCCAAATTTTAATTAAGTTCATGTTTTCTATGATCTTATCGTCTATTCCCAAGTCGTTCATAACCATGGACATGGATTTTCGAAAAGATTTAACCCTGCAGGGGTGTACTAATTTACCCATTGGTACCGTCCGGCTCGCCTGATTAGCTCTCTTCCGGGGAAAGCTGGCAAGTGGGCGCGGTTAAACCTTTACCTCGCATGAGACTATCCAAGGATCATCGTGATGACAGGACAAGTTTATCCAGCCTATTTCAGCCCCTGCCCCCATCGTCACATCCTAAACACCACCACCCTTTTCATCGCGCCTTCATCCACGTGCAACTCACACGCAAATGGAAAGCGCAAACTAGATGACCCTTGGATATGCTCGCACAAGTTATTCAGTTAGTAAGGAGCCCATACTCCCACCAATGGAAGCACGCTCGTCTTGGTTCAAGAGGTAAAGAACTCGCACCTAGGCGGCAAGAATGAGGCAAAACACCATCCCCGATGGCAAC
This sequence comes from Puccinellia tenuiflora, assembly GCA_012064385.1. NCBI lineage: Eukaryota > Viridiplantae > Streptophyta > Magnoliopsida > Poales > Poaceae > Puccinellia > Puccinellia tenuiflora. The sequence goes on along the minus strand of QRDG01001765.1, from coordinate 80,559 downwards.
TCATCCAAGCCTTTAAGCATTTTTATTAAGTACCACAAGTATCCACCATGTCCGAACATTCCATCAATTTCATAATCATGGAAATAATCACCGGACAACTAAGCATTCGACTAAGCATGGCTAAGCATAGCTAAACATATATTCTATAGATATAACTTAACTCAGGCCAACACATCAAACCTATTGATCATAGGAGGGGAAACATGTATTGGTTTAGGGAACATGCAATTCATAGGATACTCTAGCATTGACCAAAAGTTGACATTGGAATCGAATGCAATATTATGGTGGATAAAATATTTGCATAAAACAATAGGATGATATATGCCAAGAAGGTTAGGTTATCTCTTGCCTTGCTGACGGGGCTGGAAGCACTGCTCGTCAAGGTACGGTGGGGAAACCTCGACTCCTGAATCTACCGATACCCAAAACAATAACAGGAGAACAAATAAATAATAGGCATACAAAGGTGCAATGCACAATCATGATGACATGTCAAGTTTATGCAATGGTATCATCATTTATTTTATCTAACAAATTAAATGGAGTGCCAAATAATTGGTGCAATTATTTTGAAGCAACCGCATATTTAACTTAATGACCATATTGCTTATGAATTATTACATTACTAAAACGTGGATTAAATATGCATGAACATGACATGAATATCTAGGTATTGTTCTCCTGATCATTTTGATACTTTGTTTGTAATTTTCCGATTAATGATGAATAGGTGGTGAATTAAATGATTATTCAAATTTAATTCCTTTAACCATTTCAAGAAAACATCAAATGAAACGTTGTTGTTATGATGTGAAAATAGCATATTTAGGTAGCCTTTGATTTGCTGATCAATTTGGTATATCATTTGAAAAAATTGAATTAATATTTATTAAGTTATGATTTTCACAAATTTTTATTAGCTGGGTCAGTAGTACCGGCTGATACGTGTCAAACGTATCTATAATTTTTGATTGTTTCGTGTCACTTTATACCTTTGACACTTATTTTCATACTAAGTTTATGATTTAATTTGACTAACCTATTAATAGTTGCAAAAGTGCACAATGTTCTTGTTTTACACTTTGATGTGTAGGAATCACTTGGAAATTAGCAAAAACGCAAAAGGAGCCTTGTTGGAAGTGGACTCTTACTTTCCTGAAATCTGTCCTCCTCACAGATTTCAGAGATTGACAGTTTGAGACTAGAAGAAGACGTCAAATGAAAATCAATTTGCCTGCAAAGTTGTGGTAAATTTCCATAGCTTTCATTTAAGCCCAAGAACAGCCCAATCAGAGGTCCGTAGCTACGGTAATCCCTATTTTACTGAAGGCCAAATATCTGATTACGGGATTCTGAAAGTTGGTGACGTGATTGACTCCAACTCTTACCAAACTTGGAGGATTCGACCAAGTCACGACTTTGGGACCTTATTAAGGATATGAGGGGTCCCTAGGAAGGTTCTAGAGGTTCCTAAGAGCCATTGGATCAAGTGGCCATTCATCGGAGGGCCGGGAAGCATTGCCTCCACCTATATAAAGAAAGGAAACCCTAGTTTTGGGGGCAGCCACCAAAAGCCACGAATTTGCTTCCCCCTTGGCCCTCATCTACAAGGGGGAGGGATCCTCTACAACACCAAGAAGTCATGAAGGAAGGGGGTTAGGGGGCGGTGCTCCCCCTTTGCCTAGCCGGCTGCCGCCATGCGCCGCCGCCGCCACCCGTGCCGCCTCCGCCTTGCCCTTTCCTCCATGGCCACTGCCTTCACCGCAATCTCCATCGCCAATTCCTCATAGCTACAGCGGTCCACTCTCTCACAAACCTCTGTAATCCCCTATGTAAACATGGTGTTTGATGCTATAAAATATTATCCTATGATCTATGTCATGTTTATGTAGTTACTTGTTGTCTTATGGTTGAATTATTGAATGTATTTGGTTGATTCGAGTTGTATGTTGATATGGTACAGTCCTATGGTGCCCATTATATACTTGCGCGCGTGGGTAACATCATAGGGTTTGTAGTATGTGAAGGAAACCGGGGGGTAGGGCTGCCGGAGTGACAGAAACCTAAGCCCCATCCCGGTTTTTGACATTGTATGGGATAAAGAGGACCTTATGAACTTAATGCTATGGTTGGGTTATTACCTTAATGAATATTAGTAGTTGCGGATGCTTGCTAATATTCCAATCATATAGTACATGTAATCACAAGTAGTTGAGAACGTGTATGCTTTGCCTCTCTCACATAGAAAACTGCATCGAAGACAATGAACCGAATAACTTCACTAATTAATTATGAACAATTCCGACACGCCTTCCACCACTTTTCCACACTCATGGTTCTGTTATTTATGGTCTTTTAGTATACTTTATTGCTGCAGCAACAAACTTTCATCTTCTCGCTCTTTATTATATTGCAAAACCATCCTTTCATACCCGTTTTATTCCTATAGTTTTATTTCCTAGATAGAGCAAACGCCTGGTGTGCGTAGAGTTGTGTCAATGGTTGATAAAACTTGAGAGAATATTAATCCTACCTTTAGCTCCTCTTAAGGTTCGACACTCTTATTTATCGAGAAGGCTACAAACGATCCCCTACACTTATGGGTTATCAAGACCTTTTCTGGCGCCGTTTCCGGGGAGCAATAGCGTGTGGTGAATATTCTTGTGTGCACTTGTTTGATTTATCTCTAAGTAATTTTTACTTTCAGTTGTAAGTTGTTTTCTATCTTAGTATGGATAGGGAGCATGAATTAAAAAAAATTAGTTCTACTTGTTATCTAAAACTTTTTCAAAAAGAGAACTGATTGGAAAGATGAGTAATGGTTAAGTGGGGGTCGACCTTGAACACTTGTGTTCATGCCTATGAAACCAAAGCAAATCTTTTCATGGAAGCTTCTCAGCTAAAAACATGTATATATTGTGTATATACCACTGTAATATAAAAATAAAATGTATTTATGACCTCTAGTTTATTTATGATGCAAGTTTGTTGCTTTGCTGTCCAGAAACAGATTATGTGCGCCTGTTACGTCAAATTCCTAAAATCACCAGAATTTTATATTTTTCTGATATTTTTATACAGAAAGCCTGATACTTTTATCTATATTTCGCTAGTTTTGAGTTTTCTGATTTGAGCTATAGAAGTGCCTCGAAAAATTCGATCTTCACAGACTATCTAGTTTTTGACAGATTGTTGTCTTTATTTAGTATTGTGCTTATACTCGATGTTTATAATCTTTATTTGATCAATAGAAGTTATAAATTGATTAGTATACAGTAGATAATATTGAATTGAGGTCTTACAGCTTGCCAATGCTTGGACATGAGTGGATTTTATTTAATGAGCACTAACCCTACTAATGAGTTTTGTGAAGTTTTATGTCGATATAGTCTATAAGATCGAATCAATATGGTGATATGAGACGAAGGATAAGGTACAAGAACTCAACCTTGGGGATGTCCGAGCCATCCCTTCTTATTCATCAACAAATATCAGGTTGTCTCGTTCATGATCTATATTACTGATATTGTCCTTATATAATAATTGTATGCATGTGGACTTTTGTAAGATTTTTTATTGTGACAGCCATATTATTAAAATTTGCTTATGATGCTAATTAAAGTTATTATGAGAGAGTAAAACATGGTTCTAAATATCTCATAGTATTTAGTCTCCTCTCTTTATGTTGAAAGTTTTGAAGTTGCATTTGTTTTGCCCTCTTATGCTAGTCACATTATGTTTCAATGATTTATTTTCTTACAAGATTCCTATGCATAGGAAGAGGGTTAGATTTAAATGTGTTTGATATTTGATCCTTGGTGCTCTCCTTATTATTTCAACTCTTAATCTTATGAGAGCATCATTAAAATAAGCATAGCTAAAAGGCATTAAAGAAAAGCGCTCATGGGAGGCAACCCATTTTATTTTTAATTTCTGTTTCTTTTTGTTTTTCTTTGTGTTTGGGTGTTGTTGCCTCTGTAGCAACTCACTTGTATCCTTTTTTTTCAGTTTTTGTGCCAAGAATAGCCTCTAATGAGAGGAAAGTTAAAAATTTTAGTTGTTGTCCAGAAACAGATTTTTGTCTGTAACCATACGAAATTCTAAAAAATCACAGAACGTGATATGGGTCTGAAATGTTTTGACAGTAAACATCAGGGTTTTGCCTAACTTTCATTAGTTTTAAGGCTTCTGATTTGAGGTGTCCCAGTATCCCGAAAAAAATCATCTTTACATTCTGCTCTGTTTTTGATAGATTCTGTCTTTGTTCTTACATCGCTTCTTTTACGGGCAAAGTGGAGTTCTTTTGATCCCGGAGAATCACTTTGATATTTGTGGCAGTAGCTAATGTTTAGGAACAAGTTCATTTAATTTGTTAAGTGAGAACTGAAGGTGGATTATTTTGTTTGAGAACTAACCCTCTAATGAAGTTTATTAGAAGTTTTGTGTGAAGGAAGTTTTCAAGTATTCAAGAGCGAGGTGATGAAGGAAGATCAAGAAGGGATAAAATCTCAATATTGGGGAGGTTCCCATGGACCTCCTCTGAAATATACAAGAAGTCACAAGCGTCTAAGCTTGGGGATGCCCAAGGCATCCCCTTCTTCATCGACAATCATCAGTTTTCACCCGTGGTACTATATTTTTATTGCTTTACATATTATGTGCTATTCTTGGAGCGTCGGTTTGTTTTTACTTTCCATTTGTTTTTGTTTTTCCCTCTGGTCTTTTAGTTTTCCAAAAATAAAGTACCAAGTTTTACCCATTTGGTTTTAGTTGATGCATAATTAAAAAGTGGTTTTTCTGTTTTCAGTATTTGTTGTTCACTGCCCGATTTTTCATGTTTTACTGGAAGCTCGAAATGTCACAATTTTTTTACAGAGAAAGTATCTACTAATCCTCTGTGCGCTCAAAAATTGGCGAAAATTTCAGAGACGTTAAAGTTTACCTAAAAAATATGTTTTCCTGCTGCTGTTTTTCTGGACAGATTATGACTTTTGTTGCAAAAGTGGCCTCTTTGCATTTTTATTTGATTCTTTTTGGATCTCATCCATTATTTTAAAGTTGGCCACTTAAGCAACCTCCCTGTAACTTGAAAACAAAATTTGTTTTAGTTTAATGGCAGCACTTTGGAAATGTTATCTTTAGTATACTAATGTCTAACCGTAGAAAAAGAATGTGAGAGTTTTTGTCTTGAAGTTTTTTGACAGGGAATGAAGGAACATCAAATTGAGAAATATGCAAGATTGGTCAAAACCATAAGCTTGGGGATGCCTTTGCATCCCTCTACATCAACAACCTCTCGGTTTGCAAACTTTCAAACTTTGTTTTTTGAGCAACATAGAAACTTGCATAAACTTGGAGCGTTTGTATCTTAATTTATTATCTATTATATATTTGTGTTAGCATCATGCACCATCACAATAATGAGCTGATTATTATATCTTTTATTTATACCCTTTCTGGAGAGTTGATTGGAGTTTTATTTGGTTGGTTAGTTATTTGTTTAAACTTAAAAATGTTGTGTGTATAATGTTGCATCGTAGTTCATGTTTTCTAATGGCTAGTCTCAACTAGCTAAGAGGGTATAATATGTTATTTTGATGTTAACATGCGTTATTTTGTTCATAATGTGGAATGGTGAAATGGGATCCTCCTCAAAAAGATTTATTCGGATTGACTTGGCACATGTTCAGACATGTTGAAAGACTAAAAATACAGTCTGTTATGCCTTGACGGTTTATTGTACTTTAGAATTGAAGAACCTCTCTTATGTTTTATTCATTAAGTATTTTGTCGCAAAGCATGATTATGACAGTAATGCTCAAATTTGGTCGCTTTCCCATCGTTTGCTAGCCTCCACTTGCACTGGGTGTAATGGTCCATCCGTGCATCCAAATTCCTTAAGCCAAAGTATTCCAGCTGAGTCCACCACATCTACCTATGCAGGGGCGGACCTAGAGGGTGGGCCGGGTGGGCCGTGGCCCACCCAGAATTTTGGAAATTTTGTTTACTAGCCATAATATTTGTGAATAGAATGACTATTTATACTATTTATTTGGCAAAAAATCCGCGGTGCGACATTTTGGTTGCAGTGTGCCCACCCTCCAATTTTTTTCTAGATCCGCCACTGTACCTATGCATGGTATTTCTTGCCATTCCAAGTAAATTTGTCATGTGCTACCTTTAAAATATTCAAAATACTCCTTTTGTGCCTCTGTTTTAAGCTCATGAGGGAGCAGTAGAGAGGTAGATATAACTTGTGACGAGCAAGGTCATTTCCCCCCTTTCACCCGGTGTCGATGGATTACATCTTCACTTGAATCAACCCGAGAGCAGATTAAGCAAAATATAAATATAACTCACCATTCTCCTCCACACAATGTAAATCTGAGAAATCAGCTCAAACATTCGATAGTGGTGAAACCAAGGAGAAAGAGGAATGTACTCGTTCCTCTAAACCTGCTGCTCTCACAACTCTAAAAGACTTTCTTGTCATAGGGGACTAGCTAGTTTCTTTGCTATGAAATCGTGGACGAAAGCATGCATATCTCAAAATTGTTTTACTTCTGTTCTATAAAAAATAAAAAGCTCTAGCACATGACTAATCCCTGCTTCCCTCTGCGAAGGGCCCTTCTTTTATGTTTATGTTGAGTCATCATCCTTCTTTGAGCACCATCTTATAGAGCATTGCTGTCATTCTGAGTATAATGTGCTTTGTCCCAAAGTCTTAATGAGTGGAGCATGTTTGAGATTCTATATCATTTCTGAAAAACTTTACTCCTAGTCTCTCTTTAATATCTCAAAAGGTGCCCGGCATTTATGTTTTGCTCTACTAAAGGGGCAAGCGAGAGATCACTCTACCATGTTTTATTATGATCATTATAATCTTGTTAATGGTTATAATTTCATATTATTAACTCCTAGTTCATCGTTATCTTTTCATTAGCTAACACAATTGCTTAAGTTTCATTATCTATATAGCATTTGTTGAAGACATGATCCTAGCATTCAACATCAAAAATTATTTTGTTATCATTTACCTACTCAAGGACGAGTAGGAATTAAGCTTGGGGATGTTGATACGTGTCAAACGTATCTATAATTTTTGATTGTTTCATGCCACTTTTATACCTTTGACACTCGTTTTCATACTAAGTTTATGATTTAATTTGACTAACCTAGTAATAGTTGCAAAAGTGCACAATGTTCTTGTTTTACACTTTGATGTGTAGGAATCACTTGGAAATTGGCAAAAACGCAAAAGGAGCCTTGTTGGAGGTGGACTCTAACTTTCCTGAAATCTGTCCTCACAGATTTCAGAGATTGACAGTTTGAGACTAGAAGAAGACGTCAACTAAAAATAAATTTGCCTTCAACATTGTGGCAAATTTCCATAGATTTCATTTAAGCCCAAGAACAGCCCAATCGGAGGTCCGTAGCTCCGGTAAATATCTGATTACGGGATTCCGAAAGTTGGTGACGTGATTGACTCCAACTCTTACCAAACTTGGAGGATTCGACCAAGCCACGACTTTGTGACCTCATTAAGGATATGAGGGGTCCCTAGGAAGGTTCTTGAGGTTCCCAAGAGCCATTGGATCAAGGATCCATCCATCGGAGGGCCGGGAAGCATTGCTTCCACCTATATAAAGAGAGGAAACCCTAGTTTTGGGGGCAGCCACCAAAAGCCACGAATTTTCCTCCCCCTTGGCCCTCATCTACAAGGGGGAGGGCTCCTCTACAACACCAAGAAGTCATGGAGGAAGGGGGTTAGGGGGCGGCGCTCCCCCTTTGCCTAGCCGGCCGCCGCCATGCGCCGCCGGCGCCACCCATGCTGCCTCCGCCTTGCCCTTTCCTCCATGGCCGCCGCCTTCACCGCCATCTCCATCGCCAATTCCTCATAGCTACAACGGTCCACTCTCTCACAAACCTCTGTAATCCCCTATGTAAACATGGTGTTTGATGCTATAAAATATTATCCTATGATCTATGTCATGTTTATGTAGTTCCTTGTTGTCTTATGGTTGAATTATTGAATGTATTTGGTTGATTCGAGTTGTATGTTGATATGGTACAGTCCTATGGTGCCCATTATATACTTGCGTGCGTGGATAAGATCATAGGGTTGCCGGAGTGACAGAAACCTAAGCCCCATCCCGGTTTTTGACATTGTATGGGATAAAGAGGACCTTATGAACTTAATGCTATGGTTGGGTTTTTACCTTAATGAATATTAGTAGTTGCGGATGCTTGCTAATGTTCCAATCATATAGTACATGTAATCACAAGTAGTTGAGAACGTGTATGCTTTGCCTCTCTCACATAGAAAACTGCATCGAAGACGATGAACCGAATAACTTCACTAATTAATTATGAACAATTCCGCCACGCCTTCCACCACTTTTCCTCACTCATGGTTCTGTTATTTATGGTCTTTTAGTATACTTTATTTCTGCAGCAACTAACTTTGATCTTCTTGCTCTTTATTATATTGCAAAACCATCCTTTCATACACGTTTTATTCCTATAGTTTTATTTCCTAGATAGAGCAAACGTTTGGTGTGCGTAGAGTTGTGTCAATGGTTGATAGAACTTGAGAGAATATTAATCCTACCTTTAGCTCCTCGTAGGGTTCGACACTCTTATTTATCGAAAAGGCTACAAACGATCCCCTACACTTGTGGGTTATCACTGGCTAACAGCCCGGTAGTACCGGTCAAGGGCGGTACTTCCGGTAAAACTTCCGAGCTACTTCCGGAAATTAACAGAAGGTTCCAGTACCGAAATAACGCACGGTCGGTACTTCCGGATATAACGTCGGTACTACCGACGAAGCGATTTGACCACGGACGATGCCACGACCGGCGCGCGTGCGCGCGGTGCTCACCGGCGGTGTCGCGCACCGATCCGTCGGTGGAGGGCATGCTGGGACAAGCTAAGGGGCGCATTCAAGGTGCCTGTCTACGGTGGACTCGAAACGGGCAGCGCAAGGACCAAGAGGTCACCGGAGCTATGCCGGAAATGGCATGCGGCGGCGGCGCACGACGAGCTACGGCGGCACGGGGAAACTAGGGGAAGAGGGGAAAGACAGCGATGTCCAGGAGGGAGACCAACTCACCCTCGATGCGTGCAGCTGCTCGGAGCGGACGGGGATGACGACGGCGACCGGAATTTGCCGAGGACGCGCGCGGCGAGCGGCGGACGGACCTCGAGAGGCGAGCTCGATTAGCTCGAACCCGAGCCTCCCAGCAAGCTCCCTTCGGCGGTAGAGGTAGAGGGCGACGCGGCGGACCTCGTGGCGATGGCCATTTGCTCAGGAGAGGCCGGAGTCGACGGCGACCATGGCGACGACGGCGGACGGCAGAGCTCGATTCTAGGGTTAGGGTTTCCGCGCGCGGGGAAAGAGAGAGAGGGGCAGGTGAGGTGTAAGAGAGAGAGAGGCACGTGGAGTCGTGGTGCCCTTATACACGGAGGGGGGGGCACGGCAGCGCGCGGCATGGCGGCACAGTGTTGCCACTGTCGCCACAGTGAAGACGACACCTCGGTACTACCGATGCTAACAGCCGGTAGTACCGGTCAAACGTTTCAAAAACAATGGCTTGCTAAATTAATTGGGGCACTTAAATAGGTCCAAAAATTACAGGAAAATTCAGGGATGCTCACAGTAAGATAAGGAAGCTCCCCATAATTTTCTTTTGAATTTTTTAATAGTTTAACATGGTTTCAAAAATAGGAATTGATTTGAACCAATATTGAATTCTCAATGTTATTTCTCAAGAAGTTGCCTTTGGCAAATATTTATAAGATGTATCCTTGGAACTTCCTGGACAAATTGGAAATTCAAGAATAATTTGGTTCTGCCAATTTGAGCAAGGCATTTGGTTTGGAATTTTGGGAAGAGTTTTGCTTCCCTTTTAAATATTTTCCAATTGTTGCTTTATTAAACTTATCAATTTAGAATGTATGCCATGATGCAATGAATTGAAAAAGTGAAAATTTGGTTCAAATTTTAGGGTACCAAACTAGGGCTGTTACAGTAGTCCAAGGTGGAACTACTCACACATCATCCCGGTGGAAGGCATGGCGATGAAGAGCCCTCCGGGATCGATCTCCCCTCCGGCGGCGTGCCAGGAACAGCTTCAGAATCTCCCCGAATTAGGTTTCGAGCTGGCGGCGGCTTCGGGATGGAGTTTCTGGAAAATAATCGTCGCCCCGACAAAATTAGGTTTAATGTGATTTTATAGGCGTCGGAGGGGCCGAGGGGACCCACCACGGGCATGGGTGGGTCCCAACCGCGGGTGGCACTAGGGCCGCGGCTGCTGGCCGCCCCTGGCCTGTGGGGCGCCCCCGAGGCTGCCCTCTGGACTCCTTCTTCGTCGTGGCAAATAAAAAATCTCTGTAAATTTTGGCGCAGTTCCGAGAAAATTTCCAGAAGTGGATTTTCTGAAATAGAGAACAGCAGAAACAGGAAACTGGCACTATGCATCTTGTCAATACGTTAGTACGACAAAAAGCCTAAAAATGATATTATAAGATAGTAAAAACATGTAACAATGGCATATAACTAGCATGGATCAATCAAAAATTATAGATACGTTTGGCACGTATCAATTCCCAGCTGCGAATTCCCCCTCCGGACACCTTCCCAAGGCTAGGGTTTGGTGGTGTTTCGTCTCTGGCGGCTATTCTGGCTCTCTTCTCCCAAATCCGAAGGCACATGGTTAAAGTACTTGACGAGGCGAGTCCAACGCACCACGGTATGGTGGCAGATACGGTTGCTTGCCACCGTACCGGTGGTCGTTACGAGTGGCGGTGACGGAAACTAGGTTCCTAGCGAGATGCTTGGTATGGTGGCTGGTACGGTTGGTAGCGACCGTACCGCCAGTCGTTAAACCCTTTGTCAATTGGGTTTTGACCTTTTCTTAATTTCGGCGAATTGTGTATCTTTGGGATTGATAAACAAGATTATCATGTTCATGAAGCACAAGTCGATAAAATGAATGCGGTCATTTTGTTGTAATGATAAAAGTAATAAACACTTAGAACAATTATGAATGCTACTTAACTTGTACTTCCATTAGAACAATTTAGAGGCTTCGACACCTGATCATTTAATGATAGTTGAGTGAAGATTTATTTCTAGCTGCTAAGATAACATATTTAGTTTGACCGAACGAATTGTGAAGAAGTCTCAAACAATTTTAGGGGCCAGAACTGGTTGAAACCTTTTTAAGGGGCTTTTAATGGTTGGTAGTTTGGCAAAGAGACATTTTGGTCAAAAGATACTAGCTGCACAAATTCGAACGGCGGGCGAAAGGACTGATAGAGTGCTCCACAACGTCTACCTTAGAAAAAAATTCCATAACTTAAGTTTTGGACCTTATTTTAATGTGTTTTTTCTTTGAGGAAATACACCCAAAGGCATCTTATATCTGATATTTACCAAGGAAAACAACAACTAGTATAAATAAGATACAACTCGACGCAACATGGCCAGTACGAAGCAAAAATACACTAAAAATCATATTGGTCATCTTCTTCTTTGATTGTTCAACGACTGCAAGAGTTTGAAACATGAACCGAACAAGCAGCAAAATATTGGGAAACCTGCAAGCGCTCTCGTTAAATCTTTGATGACCGTAATAGCCACTCGCTACAAACAACGAGATCGAAAAACCGCTGGTGGAACATCGACTGCGACGTATCCTAAGACACATAGGCTTGCAATTCATCATCAATCTAGAGTATTGGAGAAACCTAATCTTGCCGCAAACCAAAATGAACGAAGTGATCAAAGATATCGCACCACATACCAACGAACAATCTCCCTTGAACGACACACCAACTAGCAAGAACCAAAAGAATTCAACAGATCTGATAGCACCTACCCTCACTAGCCCTTCGCCTATGCCGAAAACATTGACGAGGTAAGGAGAGGCCAAAAGGAACCTTACTCCAAAGAGCCATCGTCACCACTGCCTCGTTGATACCGCTATGGAGAGTAAACCCAAATTCTAACTTTAAATACCTTGCAACTCTGTCTAGTGGTGGTCTGAGCTCCCCACCCCCTCCCGTCCTTAGAGCGGTAACCAGAGGAGAATGGGACTTGTCAATGCACGGTTGAAATAGTCGGAGACGGGCAGACAACGACGACGGCGGTTAGGGTTCAACCCTAGGGAGTAGGGCCGCCGCCTCTCATTTCTTGGCAGCGGCGGTGTTTGATGGTGGTATTTTGGCATGCTCTTGTCTCTTTACCAACTCTAGTTAATTTTTTTTGTCAATTTTCATTTTACTAATTTACCAATTCTTGAGCATTTTGGCTAGTCAAACCTTTGGCGGGGGGTGAACTGAAACTAACCACACCCCAGCGCCGCGCCGTCGCCCAAATTCGGATAGCACCACCGCAGACAATAGCCGCTGCCCCCTTCCGTCTCGCCGGCCGTCCTCCTCGCGTGCAATGCTTCGTCTTCCCACTCTCCTCCCCCTTAAACCCTCGACCCCGACAACCGGCTTAAACCCCAGCCGGCGCAGCCATGGCCACCGCCCCAAACGTCTCCACGCCGCCTCCACCCCGCCGCCACCGCCGCTGCCACGAACTCCAAATCCAGCCACAGCTCCGAAACCCTTGAAGCCTGAACCCCGCGCCGGAGCCCAGAATCCCGAGGACATCACCGCCGACTTCCCCACAACCAAGCCCCGCAAGCCACGTCGCGGTCGCCGAAGCGAATCAGCGGCCGTGGAGGATTTCGTCCGTGGCCGGCTCGAGCAGGTCTTCGCCTCTATCAAGGAGCGCGACCCCGAGGTCCTCCAGGGAAAGGGCGAGATCTTGAAGCCAAAGGAGGAGGAGGGGAAACTAGTCGCGGATGAGGAGGAGTCCGGGGAGGAAGATGGGGAGCAGAAGACGGTGATGGAGGAGGAGGACACGAGCTGGCCGCTGGACGCCGACGTCGGGTGGGGGATCCGGGCGTCGGAGTACTTCGACAAGCATTCGATCAAGAACGTGACGGTGGACGGTGTAGAGATCGATTGGGAAGGAGAGGTCGACCAGGGCTGGGTCAAGGAGATCAACTGCCTGGAGTGGGAGAGCTTTGCCTTCCACCCCAGCCCCCTCATCGTCCTGGTCTTCGAGCGCTACAACCGGTAAAATCATTCTTCACTGCGTTGTTAACCATTGAGATTGTGCCTAAATGGAGTGAGCTGAAATTCTTAGTCTGACGCATAAATGGTCTTTAACATCCAGAATTGTTGTGATGTTATGTGTTGGCTTGGAGAAAATAAGGCTTACCTTGATGGTTTAATATTGTACTGTGCCTAATGTTGTGTTTAATAGGGCGGCTGACAATTGGAGGTTTCTTCAAGAATTAGAAAAGGCTACTAAGGTATACTGGAATACAAAAGATCGGCTACCTCCACGGGTGTGTAAATACTATCATGGTTTGCTTATGATGTGATTAACGCTGGCAAGGTTCTGTTGTTTCTAACATGTGCTAAATTTTATCATGTGTTTCAGACTGTTAAGATTGATATGAATATCGAGAGAGACTTAGCATCTGCACTTCAAGCAAAAGAATGTCCGCAATTACTGTTCCTCAGGGGAAACAAGATGTTATACAGAGAAAAAGGTTAGTCCCCTTAATCATAAGAGAAACAGTATATGTAATCTTATATTCTGGTGCTCGTTCGACATACACCAAGTTCAGTTATGAGGTTTATCGTTTGGGAGAATTGGTAGGTTGCATCATTTACTTGTTTTCTTAGTGGTGGGAATACCACTGACTGTATCTGATTATCGTTTTCATGGTTGAATTTACAGAGATAAGAACCGCTGATGAACTAGTCCAAATGATTGCATATTTCTACTATAATGCAAAGAGGCCATCCTGTGTCAATCCTGAAGCCGTTGCTCCTTCATTCTAAGTTCCTTTATTCAAGTGCTGAGATTGTGCCTTGTTCTCAACTTCTGTTCCCTTGTCCCACTGTTATTGCTCTTTGGTAAAGTTTCTCTATCCAATTCTTGTTCTGTTTGTTGTTGGAACTGGGGTACTTCTGGTTATTCTTTCTCCCGGATATTTGATTCTCTGAAACTATCTGATGCAGGAAAAGTGTTACTAAGTTCATATTCTTGAAGTAGAGGCTCCTAGTTTGATAATTTAGGTGGAACAGATGCCAAAGAGGACATTGTCGATGCATCTAGTGGATAGAGAACCGAGAAAAATCACCTCGGTGCAGTAGTCTCATGTCAGGAAGGTGTGACTAAAACCTTATATTTAGTTATGTAGGCAGCTTTTTGTAGTGTAATATAGTTTAGTATCTAACAGTAAATTCTCAGTATTTGTACTGATGCCCTAGATAGGACAGTGTTGGGTGATAGTTTCATTTTCTAAATGGATACATTATCGGTCCATCAGAAACATTTAAAGTGCTCCTTTCCTATTTGAAGAAGTAAAATGAAATTTTTTTCTAACACACAGTTGTTGTTATCTTGTAACACTACTGAGGCCCCCTTTGATTCATAGGATTTTTGTAGGAAAAACATAGGATTCTTATTCCTATAGGAATTTACATTGTAGATGCGTTTGATTCATAGGAAGACATCAAAGGAAACTTGAAGGAAATTTCCCTTTACAACCAAATTCCTGTGGAATATCAAAGGAAATAAACAATCTAGTCATACCTCATTTTTTCATTCCTTTGAAAGGAACGAATCCTGTAGGATTACACTTGCAATCCTTTCCTATTCCTATTCCTATCCCTATTCCTGTATTTTGGGATCCTATGAATCAAAGGAGGCCTGATAGTTTTTTATTAATTTCCTTGAATGGAGAACTGAGGTCTACCTTTCCTGTTTTTCGGTTAAGCAATCTACTGTCCATTTCAGCAAAATTATTGATTAATTGGCTCTTCCAGGAAATAGAAATATGTATTTGAAAACTCGAGTATGAATATCAAGAAAATGCAGAAGTTAAAAAAAATCAAACATGAATGTACTTTTTTCTGGCTAAAGTGAAGGGCAGAAAGCAAAATGAACATTTCAGGCCTCCTTTGATTCATAGGATTGTTGTAGGAAAAACGTAGGATTCCTGTTCCTATAGAAATTTGCATTGTAGATGCGTTTGATTCATACGAAACCAAGCAAAGGAATTTGAAGGAAATTTTCCTTTGCTACCAGATTCCTATGGAATACAAAGAAAATAAACAATCTGGTTAGACCTCATTTTTTCATTCCTTTGGAAGGAAAGAATCCTGTAGGGTTGCATTGACAATCCTATCCTATTCCTATTCCTTTTCCTACATTTTGGAATCCTATGAATCAAAGAAGGCCTCAGTAATGTTCAGTTTTATTTAGATCTACAGAGAGCAATTCGTGCACATGAAGATTATATATAAAGCTGCTCCCGGGAAGGCAGTTGCAAGTCTTATTAAGAGCTACTCCCTCCGTTCCATAATGTAAGCCTTTTAGTATTTCTATTTCCATCCGTATCTAGACATGTTTTAGTGTAAGGTCATTTGAACCTTACACTAAAACATGTCTAGATACGGATGGAAATAGAAATGCTAAAAAGGCTTACATTATGGAACGGAGGTAGTACTGACAAATACAGAATGGTTGCTCTGTAACCTGTACAGTGCAGTATTAACACCAGTCTCTACAAACAACTCTGAATCAAATACACCTAGGCACACGATATGGACGAGGAAGACGACGACGCAATGCACAACTGCGCGGCCGACTCGTCGGCACCCCGGCCGCGCAGCAGCTGCGAGATGTCATCGTACCCCATGGTGTCGGCCATCTGGAGCGGCGTCGCATCCCGCTGGGTCTTGGCATGGACGTCGGCGCCCATGTCGAGCAGCAGGTCCACGGCGTCGGCGCACCCTCCTTGGACGGCGAGGTGCAGCGGCCGGTGCCCTTCCACGTCCTCGCACTCGATGTCCATGCAGCCGGACCCGGCGAGCAGCGCGATCACGTCGCAGTGGCCCTTGATCGCGGCAACATGGAGCGCCGTCAGGCCGTACTGGTCGCGGCCGCGGAGGCCGGTGCGCTTGCTGAGGAGGAACTCGAGGTTCCGGAGGTCGCCTCGCCGCGCCGCCGTCATGACCAGCTCCCACCGCTGCAGGATGTCCACCACTTCCTTCTGCAATCGGTAATAGCGACGTCGTTTAATTACATTCTTACTACAAGAGATCTGGTGTGAAAAAATGTGAGTAATAGCAGCATTGTACTCCTACGCTAGTACGGGGTACATTCCAAGGGGACAAGGAAACACTGTAGTCGCACTAGCATAACGTGGCCGTACTCCGACGGTCGTTCACGAGTGCAACGACCAACGACGCAAGTCACATATGCCAAGCTAGGTACTGCCGCGCCCAGCTGGATCTATGGTCGACCTCCAGATTCCCATCTGTTCTGCTCGTGACAAATCCAGTCGAAATCTTCAAATTACCCCACCTCAATCTATCTTTGACACGATAACTTTTCCTCACGACCTTCGAGTCTTCGAGCCAAAGTAAGCGACACAGCAGCAGGTTTAGCGCAATGGGTAGCTACGCTACTGCGAACGTATTTTCTGTCCAATCTAGACTCTGAATGTCCTGAAGTAAGCAGCATTTCCAGTGCTGAAGTTACCACATGGCAGTACAAAAGGACAAGCGTACTTACATAGCCCTTCTCTCGCGCCACGTCCAGCGGAGTCTTCCCTCGCGCGTCGGCCGACGCGGCGTCAGCGCCCATCTCCACCAGCTCCGCCACCGCCTCCGCCTCCCCTGCCGCGGCCGCCACGTGCAAAGCCGTCCTGCCATCTTTATCACGAGCCGCCAGCGCTTCCGGCCCCAGCCTCCTCACCTCCCCGCAGTCGCCCCTCGCGGCAGCCGCGTGCAGCGGCGCCCAGTGCTCGGCCTCGGACACCACCGCCGCCTCGGGCTCGAGGACCGGCACAAGGTGCGGCTGCCGGCGCAGGATGAGCCGCACGGCCGCTGTGTCTCCGGCGTCCGAGGCGAGGCGGAGCAGGTACGGACCGCCGAAGAACACGCGGAGGCGGATGGCGCCGGCGCTGGCAGTGGCGCTGCCGCCCGGGACGGAGGAGTCGAGGTGCGCGGCGGAGAGGGAGGAGAGGACGAGGAAGCGGTCGGCGCGGGAGCGCGGGAACGACTGCGGCGCGTGCGGCTGCGGGCGGAGCACGACGCGGATGGTGGCGCGGGAGAGCGGCGGCACGGCACCGCGCGGCGGGCTGACGAGGAACTTGAGCGGGGAGGAGGTCTGGACCTTGAACGCGACGGGGAGGGTCGGGTGCAGCGACCGGAGGCGGAGGTCGACGCGGCACTTGGAGTTGGGCTTGAAGTCGATGACCACGTCCTCCTCCGCCACCTCACAGCAGCTGCAACTGCTCGGTGGCTGGCGGCGGGTTGGCGGCAGTGCTGGAATTGGCGGCGATGGAGGCTGGCTTCGCAGCGGCCATCTCTTCGGCAGTTTGGAACTTGGAAGGAGTTCAAGCTGGTAGAATTAGTAGAACGAGCAGAGTATAATGGGCGGGGGCAGTGGAGTGGAAGCACGGAATGGTGTCTGGCTAGTGGCCACCTAGGATGATGACGCTTTTGATTGCACCTGGATGGGGGCAACGAGAGCGAGAGAATATTGATTTTATGTGCCCGTGTGGCAACTGGCACCGTATGCCGTAAATCGACATTTTTTCCTGGGCAGGTGAACGCAAATGCCAATGCGGTGGATCCACTTCAGTCATCCGTAGCAGAAAGCTAGAACTTGCAGCAATCCAGCAATTCTCGGCCAGAAGGTGGCCACACGCAGCATCTCCGGCAGTCTCTCTGGATCCAGCATGCATGATAACGTAGGGGACGAGGGAATGATTGGAGAGCCGGGCTACGATCCAGCACGAGGAAGCAAAGGGCCGAGGATGAGCACCAGCTAGATAAATGTTGTCCTGGTCTGATTGTTTTAACGGTAATTGTTTGGCTTCTGTCAAACTATTTTAAAGGTCCGGAAAGCTGTAGATTGACAATAGAGCAGTGTGGAGCTCGGGTGAAGAGTTCATTTGTCTTGCTTTACTTTGGTGGTCGCTTCGATGGTGCAGAAGGAGGTGGATAGGCGCTAGTTTTTTTTTCATAGTTTTATCCAATCTTTTCAGTTCCGTAAGGTCGGTGTGCCTTATAACTTAATATTTATTTTATAAATAAGACATGTATTACATGCAAAAAAAAATTAAAATGACGAAATTGACATATTCTAAAAAGTCAACACAAAATAACCTAGTTTCAAAATTAATTCACAAAATAACATTTTAGCATGGCGCCCTAAGGCTCCGCAGTCCATGAAGCCATGGTCTTAAACATGGCGTCGCGGTCCATGGAGTCATGCTCTACAGCATGGCTCTGTCGCCCATAAAGCCATGGTATTGAGCATGGATCTGTCGCCCATAAAGCCATGGAGCCATGGTTGATCCATGGAGCCATGCTCCATCCGACGTGATGGTAGTCCCCACCCCGAACCCACAAGATGTAAGTATAGCATCGTGACATCTGGATCCATGCTTTGATGCATGGCTCTCTGGGAGTCGACGTCATGCCCCTTAGTAAACATAACAGGTTGAACCATCAGTGCACTCTCTCTTACATGTTCAAACCAACTCTCCTTCTCACTAGAGGTAATCCCCCCATCTTTGCTTAACACCTGAAAAAGTTTGGTGACAACAATAGTAAGCTCACCAGCTCAACAAGCACAAAGGAAGGGTAAATTAAGAAGCGGTGTAACACCACATCTCAAGTAAAGGAACATAACCAAATATCAATTGTGTTTACTTCCTACACAACAAGGTTGTATCTACCAAATATTCCACTAGCAAAAACTCGACTATTAGCAACATAACACAGGGCACACCGGTTCTATCAAATAAACATTGGATGAACCCGAGAACTACTAAAGTACACTAGAACGAGCCAAAACACATTCGCTAGTAGGCAATAGACCAATGCATAAGGATTGCCAGCCATATGAAAAACCACACACTTCTTCCTAATGGCAGCTATTAAACAAAGGAGAAACTCTTAGTACTTTCTTAACAAAAGTTACAGATCATAACTACCAGCATGAACTTGCCGTAACTAGGAAAATTTCTACTTACCATGGAGGCGCGGGCGACGAAGCCGTGTTGTAGAGGATGGCTCCATGAGCGATGGCGCTATGCTCAATACCATGGCTCCATGGACGACGTACGGAACCATGCTTCCATACCATAGGTCATGGCGCTATGCTGAATACCATGGTTCCATCCACCGAAAAAGGCTTTACGCTCAGCTTTATAAATAAAGCAACCACCAGAATGTCATACAACCAACGAGTCCGAAACTAAAGGAAAAAAATAAAAAGGTTCGCTGGGGCCACAGCACATCACGACCCAACAACTACGGATACAGATCGATACAACTCCCATAGGAGTACAGCAGAACGACTAGACTACGCCGCCACCCTGCGCGCCACCCTCAGGAGATCCTTGAGCATGTCGTCCAGTCGCTCCCTGTCCCGCTGTCTACAAAGCGGGTGCCACTGCTGTAAAAAAAGCAAGAAATTTGAACACAGAGTCAGAAGCACGCCGTAAGAAGACTCGCTCGATAACCATTTTATTACGGATGTTCCATAGGGCCCAGGTCATCGCCGCGAATACTAACCAGAAGAGGCGCCTCCTCTTACCAGTACGATTCGCCTGCACTTCCAGGAACTCACCAAGGTCTTGGGCCTGCCACTCAGGTCCAAGTGCCTCGGCCACGACGTTCCATAGAAAGCGAGCAGCAGGACACGAAAAGAGGATGTGGGTTCCCGATTCTGGAACCGCACATAGCGGACAGGCCCCATCGCCTGGGCCCAGCCGCTTGGCCACCTCCACACCCGATGGGAGGCGGTCCCTCAACAGCTGCCAAGTAAAGATCTTAATCTTAAGCGGCATTGGAGCCTTCCAAAGGTGGGAGGTCCAGGCCAACACAGGCCCTCTAAACAGGGCCCGGTACACGGAACCAACTGAAAAGTTTCCTGCGGCCGAAAGTGCCCAGGTAACACTATCTGGGGCGTCCGAGAGATCACTAGGAAGGAGGGCCAGAAGATTCCCCCATCTATTGGCCTCGTCCGGACCAAAGGAACGGCGGAAACTGATGTCCCACCATCCCCAACGAAACGCATCAGCAACCAAGAGGGACGGGTCCGAGCAGATCGCAAAAAGATCTGGGAACTCATGTGAAGAGGACGACCGCCAAGCCATGAGTCCAACCAGAACATGGTACCTCGTCCGTCACCTACGGAGGAGGTCATCCCCAGCCGAATCTCATGTTTGATAGTCTGGATGGATCTCCAAAACTGAGATCCATCCTTCCTCTCACATGCCATGAGTGGTCTGCCCCTCAGGTATTTGGCCTTAATGAGTTGGAGCCAAAGACCACCATCATCTCTAAGGATCCGCCAGACCCATTTCAACAACAGAGCCTTATTCATTTGGCGGGATGCCAGAATACCTATACCCCCAAGCTCCTTGAGGGGCGCAAATATCCGACCACTTAACCATGTGGTATTTGGGCCGGCCATTCGCGGCTTGCCAGAAGAAACGAGAGAGCTCCTTGTCGAAGCTCGCATGCACTCCCTCCGGCAAAAGATACAACCCCATGATATACATGGGGAGGCTCGATAGGCAGGAGTCGATTAGGATGGTCTTACTCCCTTTGGAGGTGAACCTCCCCTGCCATGGCTCAGATTTAGCCTTGACCTGTCCAACTAACGGTTCAAGGTCTCTAATCAGAATCCGAGAGTCCCTGATAGGCATCCCCAGGTAGGAGACCGAGAAAGAGGACAAGCCTACAATTGAGGTTGTCCGCTATCCGCTGCTGCTCCTCCGGAGGATAGCCCAAGATCACCACTTCACTCTTATCAAAATTTATTTTCAGGCCCGACATGGCCTCAAAGCACAGTAGAAGGAACTTGAGATTGAGAATATCAAGGTCGGAACCTTCTACCATGATCATCGTATCATCTGCGTATTGCAGATGCGTCACACCACCCCCTGGGACAAGATGTCCAACCACACCCGAGATGTGGCCGGAGGTCTTAGCACGCTCTAAGACCTCCGCCAAGGCGTCCACTGCGGAGTTAAACAACAAAGGGGATATAGGATCCCCTTGCCGAACTCCACATGACGATCTAAAATAGGGACCCACTTCCCCATTTATATTGATGGCAGTATTGCCACTCATAACAATCTGCATAATCCACCAGATCATCCTCTCATCTACCCCTCTCCGTTGTAACACCAACCGGAGAAAGGCCCAGTCAAGACGGTCATACGCCTTTTGAAAGTCTAGCTTAAGGAACACGCCCCGCTGGTGACGTGTCCTGACCTCATGTACAATCTCATGAAGTGCCAGAATACCGTCATGAATATACCTCCCCTTAAGGAAGGCAAAACTGGTAGGGATGTGTAAGGCGCTCCATGACCGGAGCTAGCCGCGAGGCACACACCTTCGAGAAGATCCTATGGATAACGTTGAGCACCGTGATAGGCCTAAATTGGCGTATGTCCGATGCCCCCACAACCTTGGGGATAAGGGTCACAACACCAAATTTAAGGCGGGACATAACCAGTGCTCCAATATAGAATTCTTGGAACATAGGTATGATCACCGTCTTAATACTCTCCCAGAATTTCTGGAAGAAAATAACCGGGAGACCATCCGGCCCAGGGGCCGAATTAGGCTTCATCCCCATAATGGCCCGGCTAATCTCTTCCGGGAGAAATGGGAGAGTGAGGGCCTCATTCTCTATCTCAGATACTCTGGCCCCTGCTGGTCAGAAGTCAACTGAGAGCGACACCCCCGAGCGAGGTGTCGCCGAAAACAGCTCCTTATAAAAGGAGTAAATATGGGAAGAGATCTCTCCTGGCTCCTCCAAGAGCCGATCTCCCTCCCACGGGCATGGAATAGAGCACTTCCTACGACGCCCATTAGCTATCGCATGAAAGTACGCCGTATTCGCATCCCCCTTAAGGATCCAATTCTGCCGACTCCGTTGCCGCCAGAAGGTCTCCTCACCCTTGTAAATCCCCATAAGGGACTCCTCAAGGGTATATCGCTGAAGCCACTCCTCAGCGGTGAGACCCACTGAATCCGCCGCTAAATCTAAAGTCTGGTTCTCCTCAAGAATCGAGGATTTCCGCTGTCTAAGCTCGGCCCCTAGGTTGGCACCCCAACCCCTCATGAATTGGCGTGCCATCAGGGCACAATGGTGCCACACATCCACCGCGTTAAAAACGCGAGGAGGGTGTGTCGCCGCCATTGCCCACCTATGACGAACCGCCTCCACAAACCCCGGCTGATCAAGCCAGAAGTTTTCGAAGTGGAAGTGGTTCAGCCTCGGTGGCTGGACCCCTCCAGTCGAGAGAAGGAGGGGGGAGTGATACGACCCAATCCTGGTCAGAGCCCTAAGGGAGCAAAGAGGGAAAGCGACTTCCCAGTCCACATATACAAACACCCGGTCCAGCACGCTCCGGACCGGGTTTAACCTGTTATTAGACCAGGTGTACCTCGCACCCACCCGTCTAAGCTCCCGCAAAGCGAGGTCCGTAATGCAATCATTAAACATCCTCATGCGCTGGAGGTCCACATTAGCCGAGCTCTTATCATCCAGGGAACGAATCAGGTTAAAGTCCCCGGCAACCACAAGCGGAGTAGAGCACCTCTCCACTTTCGCTCGTAGCTCGGCCAGGAAGGTCGCCGACCTACTATGGTCCGCGGGACCATAGACGATAATAACCTCCCACTGAAGGGCGGTACGTCTATGGGTGAGTAGCATACTCACAAAGAATTCCCCGCGGTCCATGTCCTCAACCTCGAAAGTATCCTCCTTAACGCCAAGGAGGATCCCCCCGGAGTGACCATTGGCAGGGAGCCACTGCCAGACAAATTTATGTGTACTAAGCCCCTGCAGCTCATGGATCGAGAAGTCTTGCTTGATTTTTTCCTGAATGCCAACAATATTCACCTCTTCTTCTCTAATGTATCGAATCAACTGGTACCGCCGGCCATCCTACCCGAACCCCCTCATGTTCCAATCAAGTAACCTAATAGGCGTACTCATTCGGGAACCTGAGCGGGGTTGGTCCCCATACGGGGGACCGAACGGGCCCTACTAACGGTCGAGGGCCGGGACGGTACCTTGGGTGGACGCCCCCGCGCCTTCCCCACCTGGGAAGGTGCACTAGGGACAGGCACCCCGGTACAATACTAGCAGGAGTACCAGAACCCTCCGGTGCCGTCTGCACTGAAGGACCAGTCTCCGGGGGGCCCTCCCCTGCAAGCTCCGCCTGAGCTCGCGAGGCAGCAAGGGCCCCCTCGTAAATCTCCTTAGCTTTGATGGCTGCAATCTGGTCAAGGCGAGGACCCCGTTCCCCCCGAAAGACCACACCACAATCACCTGCAAGCTGGGCCAAATGGTCCAACGGGACCTCATCGAGAACCGAAAATCTAGATCCCGAGGAACTACGGGAGGAGAGGGATCGTGGCGTACCTGGGATCTGACAGCGAGACGCGGTAAGCTGGATCGCCTGCTCCACCACAGTGAGGCCAGGCGACCCGGACGCCTCGCGGGCGAGAGCCAGCCTGGCACTCTGGCGAGTAGACTGCGAGGGCGGAGCCGCCTAACGGGTCCGACCCAGGGAGCGAGCCTGAGAACCAGTCACAGGGGTGTCGAGGACGACTGTGACTGGCTCACAGGTACCTGTCGACGGTGTCGCCGGAACTAGGGGAGGGGAGCCAGCCGGGGAGGTGGGAGTCGAGCCTGGAGAGAGGGTGTAGCAGAGAGCGCCAGCAAAGCGGGGGGAAGAGGGAGGAAGCACCTCGAGTCCCACGCTCCCACAGTCCTCCACCGTCTGAGAGGGAGACATACGTCTCAGGGTGGCAGCGTCGAGACCCAGCAACCCAAAGTTGGAGCCATACTGGGCAAGAGATAGCTCCAGCGGCTCCGCCGGGTCAAGCCGGGCAGCCATGGGAGGCGGAGGGGCTGGAGGAGCACACACAAGCGAAGATGCCTGTGGGGGGAGACCAGGGTCGGGAGCCGGCTCGGAGGCATCAGGTGCCGGAGTAGGAGGAGCCGGTGGCGGGGGCGCCTCCCCCGCCGCTGGCCCGTCAGGGCCGCCTTCGTCATCGCCTGAAGAGTCATCCTCAAAGGAGGCCCCGGCATCCCCAGCCGAATCCCCGGCCGAGGGCTAGGGAGACGGGGACCAAGGCGGGTCCTCGTCAAGCTCGACGCGCAAGACCGTCCCGCGGTTCCCACCACAACCACCGAAGTACAGTGGTGGGAGGAGACCGGGGAGCTTGGCCGGCTCGGGGGCAAGGACACGAAGGCGCACTGCCCCAGAACCCGCCAGAGAGCGGACGTCAACCTCCACCAGCCGGCCTAGAGCCTGAGAGATAAGCTCCACACAGTCCGACCTCCGGGCCTCATCAGGAATCCCGTGGATCCGGACCCAAGTGGGGCAAAGAGCAGGAGTCGCCACCGGGACAGCAGTCGAGGCCGAGATAGAGACCTGGATCTTGTTGAGCGGCAGCGTGAAGGTGGTGCCCATAGTACACAAGCGCAGCATCTCAGCTGAGGGAAAGACCACGGCAAACTCCGAGGGGGAGATCTCGCAGGGCCTGCCACTCGTGGCCAGGCATGATCTGGGCTAGCTCGTCCCTGAGAATCTCCACAGTAAGTCCCTCGGCTACAGGCGGAAGCTGATCCGGAAGCACAGTCACCAGCGCCAGGTTCTTCGGGACCGTCATAGGAACACCACCAAGGTCGATGTAGTAGAAGATGGACTCAACCCCGTGACCAAGGATCTCTAAGCGAGGACGGATCAGTGGGGCCGTCGGCATGGTGCAAGCCGCGAAGCGATGACCAGTATCACCACACCGCAAGCAGCTCTCCGGCTGAGTGCACTGAGAGCGGAAGTGGCCAAAGACCCCACAGTTGAAGCACTGGTGTCGTGAAGGAGAGCCAGCCCCAACCTCCGCCTGAGGCCGGGACGTACCAATCCCCGCCTGGGATGCGGTACTCGGAGCTCCATCCACGGGGTTAGGCGGCGGCGCAGCGGGAACCCCACTCTGGTTCCCTCCCGCACCACCACCCGAACCCGACTTGGTCCTCTTCTTCTTCTTCTTCTTCGACTTCTTCTTCGTGGGGCCAGCGGGCTGCCTCGACCGATGCTCGGGCCGAGGGGAAACACGCGCAGGGGGGGCCGAACCCTGGTCAGCCCGCCAGGAACCACCCTCCCGGCGAGTGTCCAGGTCAGACCGACGCGCAGGGGACCGTGCACGCTCCGGGAGGCGCAACTCCAGGTCGCGGCGCAGGGCAGCTTCCGCGCGGATGTCATCCGCCGACGGCCCCCGGCGAGGAGAGCGCGGCAGGGACGGCGAACGCCGGGCGGAGGGCTCCGGCCTGCGAGGAGGAGGCGGGGAGCGGCGAGAGGACTCCTCCGACGGGCGGGAAGACCGCCGGCCGCCACCGGGCTCACGGTCGCGGCGCGTCGGGGAACGACGGGACGGCGGCGGCGACCTCCGGCCAGGGGGCCGGTAGGCGCGCGGGGAGGGGGCCCTGGACCGGGAGGAGGCAGCCACCGAGGAGCGCACGGGCGGGAGGGGGAGCGCGCCCGCCGGCGGGGATGACGTCCTCCTCGTCTGCGTCCGAGCGGGGCCGCTTCATGGCGTCGTCGCCGGCGGAGGGAAGCGAGCAGGGAGGGGGCGGCGGCGCAGGGCGAGCGGCGTCGGCGAAGGAGAGCAGAAGGGGGGGAGGCGGCGGTGTCGGACGCACGCGACGCGCGGAAGGGGTGTGGCGGCGGATGGAGCGACGCGGGGCATGAAACCCTAGGCTAAGGTCCCAGGCGCCCTTCGGGAGCCACAGCCACGGCCCACGGGGCTGGGGTGGGCCGAGCATCGCATTCCGCGGACGCGCAGGCGGGGGGATGTAACGGGCCGGGAGGACCGCGGCCCGCCGGCGCCACGCGGGAGCAGGCGATTGGGCCACAGACGGCCCACTGGGCCTAGGGCATGGAGGCGAGCGACCCGCTCCCCCGACGCGCAAGGGCGACGCAGGCGCCGCCGGCCTAGGCGCCGGGCCATGGCGCGCCGCCGGCGCCATCACAACCGCGGCGGCAGGCTGCGCCGACGATGCGGCCGCGCCCACAGGGCGCCTCCCCGCGGACACCGCCCCCTTCTCCAGCGACCGAGCGCCCTGACCACCCGCCGCAAAAGCCATCGGGGCGCACCCCGGCGCCGCCGCCGGCCGGGCACCCGTAAGCGACACGCGCCGGCGAGATGCGCCACGCCCTGGCACCCGCCGAGCCCGGTCCAGGAATTCCCCAAGCGTAGGGGACGCCAGCTTCACGCACCGCGCCGCCAGCTCCGCCACGAGGGCCTCAGCCTCCTCCAGTTCCTCAGCCACATCTGCCCACCGCCGACCGCTGATGGAATCAGTCTCCATCTCCTCACCTAGGAGAGAGACCGAACCTCCAGGGGGGAGGGCGGGGAATGCCGGAGACCGGAGGGAGCTAGCAGCGATCACCGGCCGGCAGCATCGCGGGGCGCCACCAGCGTCGCCAAAGGAATCGCCTTTCCTTCACACCTGAACAACCGTCCACCCTCGCATGCCCAACTCCCCTCCTTGTTCTCCTCACCATGGTTCCATGGACCGACGTAACCATGCTGCTCCTTCCGGTAGGACGCTATCATGAGAAAAGGTTATTTTGTGAATTGATTTCAGAAACAGTTTATTCGTGCTGACTTTTAAAAAAATAGGCCATTTTTCTCATTTTTGTCCAGTTAGCTACTAAAGACGTCCCGTCAGAACGAACGCGGGTGGCACGCCGAGGCCGAGCAGGCAAAGCGCCCGTGAAGGCTGCTCACCGAGTTATTAGCATAGAACTACCATTTTTCTGCTCTAAGTTCGAAAAACTACCACTTTTGGTTTGAATCACAAAAAACTACCACATTGCATTTCGTTTTTCGCAAAAAGCACTGATCGGTGATTTAGAGCGAATTGACACCGATTATGACAGTGGGCCCCACTTGCCAGTCAAATAAAAAAATAAAAACCTGAGAAAAGAATTGTTGGGTGAAGTGGACTGTGGGCCCCACTTCTCAGCCCAATAAAAAAATGTAAATTGACATTATATCCCATCATTTCCCAGAAGTCAACGCACACGGGGAGGAGCACCTCGCGGGGACGGCCGCGCGATGGCGGAACGTCCTGGATGCGCGCAGGGCCGCATCCTCGCCGGGATGCGCGTGGGGCCGCGTCCCCGACGCAGACGAGCACGGCGGCGACGCACTGCAACGCGGGGGTTCCGCGACGAGCGCAGCGACGACGAGCACGACGGCAGCGCGCTGCGAAGCCCCTTGTGGTCCTCCGATGCTCAGCTAACGCTCCGGCCGCGGGCGCGGACAAAGCCCCCGGCTGCCAGGACGAAGGAGCGAGGCGACGACATTCCCGGCAAGGGAGAGCACGACGAGGTCACCGACGCCGACGTCGCGTGGGTCTCCTGCTTCGCGACGGCCGCGTGGTCACGTTGGCGCTGGGCGACCCACGGGCCGGCGCTGGGCTGGGCTCGAGGGCCCGCGCGGCGCGGGCGTAGGACGCGAGCGACGCGTCGGCGGCTCCGGGCGAGGAGCTCGCGGAGGTAGCGCCACTTGTGCTCCTCCATGGCGCGGACTGCGGAGGCGGGCGGCGCCGCGGTGGAATTGTGGAAGGGGCCGACGAAGACCATCTGCAGCTCCTGTCGCCGCTGCGCCCGCACCTGCTCACCGGCAGCGCATCGCCGCGCACGTCTCCCCGCCACTGCGCCCGCGCCTGCTCGCCGGCCGCGTGTCGCCGCGCTCGCCGGCCGTCCGCACGCCTCCTCGCCGCTGCGCCCACGCCTGCTCGCCCCGCACGCCTCCTCGCGGCCCGCCGCCCGCGCCTGCTCGCCCCGCACGCCTCCCCGTGCCTGCTCGCCCCGCACGCATCCTCGCGGCTGCTGCCCCGCGCGTGACGGCCGCCCTGCAGGCCTCCTCGTGGCTGCTGCGCTCCTCGGGGCAGGGGGCACCGGCCTCCCGTGCCTTGTCCGCACCGAAGGCTGGGTGCGCAGCTACTGCACGCACTTCTACTAGGCGCGGCGGCGGAGGCAGGGGACCGGCGCATGACAACGCTACTGGGCGCGGCGGCGGAGGCAGGGGACCGGCGCAGGACAACGGCGGCGAGGGGCTCCGCGCGGCGGCGGCCGGGGACCTGCGCGCGACACTGGCGGCGAGGGGCTCCGCGCGACGGCCAGCGAGCTGCGCACGGCGGCCGGCGAGCTGCGTGCCGCGGGGAGCTGGGCTCGTTAGGCGAGTCAACGCTCTTACGCTGCCTTCCCTTTCTTTTCTTGTATAATTTATTTTATTGGGCTGACAAATGGAGCCCACAGTCCAAGACATTCAATAATTTCTTTTTTTGATTTTTTATTTGACCGACAAGTGGGGCCCACTGTCAGTTTCGTCATCAATTCGCCCTAAATTAGTGATTAGTGGTTTTTGCGAAAAACGAAATGCAATGTGGTAGTTTTTTGCGATTCAAACCAAAAATGGTAGTTTTTCGAACTTAGAGCAGAAAAGTAGTAGTTCTATCTAACAACTCCTGCTTACCAGAGAGATCGTTTGGATTCTTTGCCAATTTGTCGCGCACGGATCGGCACAGAGATGGGGGCTTGGGCGCCCTGCATCTCACGTCTGTCTCCCTGCAGCTTGGCAGTACGCGCCTGCGCTGCGGCAGATTTCCCCATATGCTCGGGCTCGTCAAGAGCTGCCGCAGCGCAACCCACCAAAGCAACTCTGCTTCATCGGCTCTGTACCTCGCGTGTAGTCGTCGACCATGCGGCGGCAATCTCTACCATTGTTCCTTTGGTATCGTGAAAGATGGAACAGAAATACTTGGCAGCTCTGTTTGATGCGCGTAGGATCAGATTTTGTGGCATCTGTGCTGACAAGTGTACGGATTAAACGATTGTATGGAGACAGTACGGTTAATAAATAGGATGAAATTTAAAATCTGACATGGTTAGCGTCTGTAGTCCAACGGTTAGGATAATTGCCTTCCAAGCAATAGACCCGGGTTCGACTCCCGGCAGACGCAACTTCCTTTTGTGCCTGATCATTTGATTTTGCACGCCAAGATCGCTGATGTTTTCGTTACGTCAACCTGGAAGTTTTGCATTCAGTTTTAGGCTCATGTCTCTTTTTAATGCAAGCTTTGTTGGGCTCAACTGTGCACCTGGATGGGGACTGCAAAGTAAAGCTTTTCATTTCACTCCAAAAGTGGGCTGAGCTCGCGACAATGCAGCCCGCTTCAGTGTCCCTTTGTGGAACGACCTACCGTCGGGACACCTGGAAGAAAAAGAAAATGTCGGGACAAAATGCTGTACTGTACCTATCGTGCTATTCCCCTACTGTACACAGCAAAATTTCGTCAGAAACTATGCGATGCATCTTCCAACCACAGCATTGTCAGCGGCACTGATAGAAACCTGGAAGAAAAAGTAATGCATTCCACCTCGGGCATAAAGAGAAAATAAGCTCTTTGCGTGGTTTGGGAAAATTGGGCTCCTCCCAAGTGCAAGCTTTTTGCGTGGTTAATCCTTCAAAATAGAGTTTGGACGGCGGATCGTCTTGCTAGACGGGGTTGGCCAAATTGCGGTCTTTGCCAACTTTGCAAGAGAGAACCGGAGACCGCGGCGCACCTTCTCTTCCAATGTCGGTTTTCCATCCGTGTTTGGCAAAGCCTCAAGGCTTGGCTCGGGGCGGACGATCTCGGCATTGCACAATGGAGCTCGTTTGGCACGGTGAAGGATTGGTGGTGCTCCCTTACCGGTGGGCTTGGTGGGGGTCGGCGACGGAAGGGCCTCTCCTCCTTGCTTCTCCTCGTCGCTTGGGAGCTTTGGAACGAGAGAAACGCTAGAATTTTTAAGAATGTTGCTTCTATGCCTTCCTTTGTAATCTCTCAAATTAGGACGAGCGCCTCTCTTTGGGGTGTAGCGGTTGGGTGCCATGATACCGCGAGAGTAGGCTTTTGTCCCCAAGGACGTCGTCTTGGGCTTGTGTTGTAATTCTTACACTCTCTCTTAATTAATGAAATAGGCAAAGCTTTTGCCTCGTTTAAAAAAAAAGAGAAAATAAGCCGAAAACTGCTCCTGTTCGTCTGGGCCTAGGATCTCTTATCCCCTCCTTATCTCCTATCTCCGGCACCCACCAACACCATCCATCGCGTGCAGCAAGCGTATGCTTGACATGTTGCCCATGGCTTGAGGTTATCTAAACATCTGCACGTGGGAGCTGGAAACGAGAAAGAGCAAGTTCCATGCCACCGGCCACCGGGTTACTCCTGCAAGCAACCGAGCGTGCGTTGCTGAGAAAGAGGGCAACGCATGCAGTTTCACATTTTGGAAAAGAATCGGGCGTCGATCGAACAGCACACCTGAGCGGAATCCTAACTCTGGCTGCTGGTGCTGGCCGGAACGTGGCTTTGCTGAGAAAGAGGGCAACGCAGTTTCGCATCGTGGCGTCACGCCTGTAAGGCTGCAACGAGGCCACCACTATTGATCG
Source organism: Puccinellia tenuiflora (assembly GCA_012064385.1). Taxonomy (NCBI): domain Eukaryota; kingdom Viridiplantae; phylum Streptophyta; class Magnoliopsida; order Poales; family Poaceae; genus Puccinellia; species Puccinellia tenuiflora. The sequence continues at coordinate 49,926 of QRDG01001765.1, read as the reverse complement.
TGTGTGCGTTGGTTGTCACTCACTCACTCACTCACTTCACTTGACATCGCTTCGAAGCATTGGTTAGTGTCTCCAACAGTAGTGGGTTACTCTCTCTACTAGAGCGGCAGGAGGGGACGGTTGGTTCATGGTACGATCGCGAATGAAAAGACAGGAAAATGAGCAAACGACAACAAACAGACCTCCATCCCTGGACCATGGCGATATCAAATTATGAGTTATTTCCGTTGTTCCTTCACCGGCTGTACTGCTGCTGTGGGTGGGAATAAAGGCCGGCACGCAATAAGTTGACGCTGCAATGCAAACCCATGCTTACAGATAAAGCCAGCCGTACGTATGGCCGTCCCTTCTCGAGTACCAATTGAGTATCCCCCGAATGAAATGGTACCGGGGACCTTCAGTTGAGTACACTGCTCCATGTATGTTCCTGAGGTTAAGACGACTTTCAGTTAATATATTTGTTATAATCCCTTTTGTGTAGTACTGAAATGCTCTCACAAAACACATTTTTGACCCTCGATTGATCCACACCCTCCTCGAAGCACCATACCGACAAAGCGGCCCACTAGGCAGTGTCATTTACACGAGGAACGGGGTGAGGAAGAGCTAAGCTCACATGTACTGTATGTCATTAACAGCGGCAGAGAGGACCATGCGTTTCCACAAATCAGCACGAGCCACCGCGTCCTCACGCGGTCCTGCCACCGCCTGATTCTCCTCTCACGCTCCTTCGCACTTTGATCTAAACATATCATTTACTATGGACAGTTGGACACCTCTGCTCTATCTTTTTTTTAACAGGGAATGACCCCTAGAGGCCAGGAAACTGCATTAAAAAAAGAGCGGCTCGTACAAGATTACAGTTGCAACTAAGTACTCAGAAAATGTAAACAGGATCCTCAAAAGAATCAGGGGCGGTTTACCTTGATTTTTAACGATAACATTAACACTGTTTTTCTGAACAATTTGAGCGGCCGTACGTTGAAAATGGTCTTTGTAAGAGAAAATTATGCCGGTTTTAGTCAATACTACACAAAACCGATAATGAACCAAAATAAGAGGGGCTATGCCTAATATATTCAGAAATCAACAATTTCTCTTTGCAATGGCTAATTCTTAATAACAAAATTTAACTCTAAACAATGTTTTAAAATGGGACTTAAGAGTATTTTGGCCAGCTTATGGGAATGGTCGAAATCATCTTTAGCTATATGATGGATTATGTTTCATGATACTTTGTATTTTTATATTTTATAGATCTAAAAAATATATTTTATTAGTTTAGTTAATACCTTTGGTTAATAATGTGAGGACATGCTCAAAATGATGGTTGCACGCTCTCTTGGAAGATATCAATTTTGCCAAGAAAATGACATAATAATTCCAAGTTCCGATGAAACGGCAACAAAAAGGGGCAAAGCAAGAAAAAAGGAAGACATGAGGTCATTGTTTATTATTTTTACAGTGTGAACACCTTCTATGTTATTATAAACTATATTACCACCGATTGTGACCATCGTTAAATGAGCTATTTTCGGAGTTGCTTCAGAACTTCTCTTGTCTTGTTTTTTTCAAACTTGTCTCTCTTTAACAAACTTGTCGAACGAATATTTCTTTGATAAAATATTGAAAAAAAAACTTTGTTGCAACCAAAAACAGGATGTGATGTCGAATGGGTGACTGTGTTATATCTATGAAACAAAGAAAAGTGTTATCATAGATCAATCTCATATTTGCATGTTTTACTTTATTGTGCTCATGCAGATGTATTTACTTTAGATATAGCACGTTTGAAGTGTGAGTAATCAATCCAACTCATTGACGACAATTTTCTGTTATTCAGGTATGGAAGAAGAGTTCAATCTAATTTAATGACATATAATTAATTTGTGCATTAATTCACTTGGAGTTGTCGCCTAGAGTGAACCTTGACTATATTTAATTGCTTAAATTACACAAATATTCCTTTGATTAATTTTAAACATCTTAGACAACTGGAACTTGCATATTAATATGTTACAAAAATATGTTAAATTATTTTAAATCTTACCATGGGGGATGGGGGCGATTGCCCCCCCCCCTACACACACCCTCAACAATGATCCTAACTAAACAATGGTATATTTTTTGTGACTCCGCCATACCTAAATTTTGAACTGTACTTCACCACTGTTGAAGATGGTAGCCATCTCTGCTTGACCTCCATGTGTGAGGGGCCGTCGTGCTCCGTCATTGATGAACCGTGAAACAACGTGGAGCATCGTCATTTATGAATCGCTCGTCGAGGTCATCGAACATCTTTCACCGAAGGAACATTAGGCACCGGGATAAGAAACCCGAACGCGGAGTGGCCCCTATGGCCCTAAGTAACACCCACACACATACGTCGTTGTTGAAGATCTCCGCAAACAAGTGTAGCTTTCGGCGCACCCGACGAGTTTGTGTGTGCTCCATTTTCCCGCGGAACATAAGAAGTGGGAGCAACCAGCCCTTCTCCACCCCTCACCCCATCACCCAAAAAGCACAGAGCTCGAAGAGAGAGCAAGTAAACTCGTCGATGGTGAGATCCACAAAGCTTATTCAAGCGAGCACCACCAGATCTCCCTCGAAGCCTCACCTCCCGCCATGGAAGTTGACCTTCATAGAGGTTCACCGAGCCTAGGCTGCACCCCGCAAGCAACCTACACGAGTGATGCCTGCAAAGTGCACAGGGTTGTTGTAACTGTTTTCAAAATAGGAGTATCGAATCACAAGGATCTTAGGAATCAATCTTTGGCCTCTCGTTTAGTTTTTTATCAAGATATACCCTGCAAGTTATCTTAATCTTAAGGAAACAATAGTGTGTTGAAAGTCTTGGTACGATGTTGTTGGAAATGAGAGCAAACATAATTTAAATGACAAGAAAATTAAAAGAGAACATATAGACAATAAATGGTGATTGTGATTAGAAACTGCAATAGGGTTAAAACATTCTCCGGAAGCATTGGTTCCACCACTAGCACATTATTGAATTGATAAGGCATATATCCTTTATTATATGTATTTCATGTAAGGATGGAGTCTCACATAAAGGTGTGCCCCGAGTTAATCAAGACAACACACCCCGCACAACCACTACTAATCCCTGTAGGAAAACATACCCATCGGTCCGAGCCACTTGTAATTAAGGGTCTTCCGTGGATGTGGAGTAAGAACTTGGGTTTCCATTATTCACCCATTGATGGTGAACAAGAGAAAGGGGCTGCTTTTGTCACCAGAATATCCACAAACACTCAAGTATTGCACCAACGTTAATGTCCTTTCATTTTTTTTTGATAAAGGGAATATATTAATATTGCAGAGATACCAATTACACCCAGCCTTTGCACCAACAAGATGTCGAAAGACATCTAGGATGCACACCGCCAAAAAAAAATAAAAAGAGAGAAAATTAAAAACAAAGACCCCGTCGGAGTGATGGAACACTCGCAACAGCAATACTCTACCCACCACCAGAGTACAACACCCGGACCGCAAAAAAGTTTTCCAAAACAATGCCTTCAGCAAGGCCATTGCCAGGTACAACCAATTAAGGCCAGACCTTGGGCTTTCACCCTGAAGAAAGATCGTGATTCCAAAACAATGCCTTCAGCAAGGCCATTGCCAGGTATAGCCAATGAAGGCCAGACCTTGAGCTTTCACCCTGAACATCACGGCTCGGTACTTAGTACCACCAAAATGCTGTCCACCTGTGTTGCCGCTCCCTCTTGCCAAGGCCGCTGCTGCAAGTCCCCAACACCTGACACACAGGAAAACCTGTGCCTAGAGTCTTCAACGCAACCAAACCTCCTCTCCGCCAACACAAGCCTCCGATCACAGCCACCATGACTTTCTTCACTACTGTCAATGTCATGGAAATCTATTAGACATATCGCATGACCACGACAAGACAGCGAAGCTTCGTGCCTCGCCCTCATGAAGCATCTCTGGCCATAGATGAGAGCGTGCATGACCGGATCAATTCCAATCTAGATATCCACTAACGCCATCCGCCAATCCACGGAGATCTCCGATGGGAAGACCAGAACACGTCGACAGCCCGATCATGGAGGAACACATGTAGCAGATCGATGATTTGGTACTCGAAGACTAACAGGGCCACCACCAGCAGATCGGAGGGGGATCCCAAGATCCACCACTCCAGATCACAACGAGGCCAATCGTCAACCTTCAGAGAATATGTCACCGCCGCCATGCCCGGGGCCGCCACCCCGACTCCCATGTGATATGCCCTGTCGAGCGGCGTAGATGCGATCCGGCCACGCGCCACCACCGCCATCTTACCCTCCGGCCATCGGCGCCACGCACCACCACCACCACGGATGATATCAGGGGCGCCTCCCCAATCCCCCCGGGTCGCGACCAGCGGAAAGCCCCGTTGCCGCCCAGGCTTGGCCCGGCGACACATCCGATGGCGGCGACGGGGGGAGAGAGAGGCTGGAGGAGATCGGAGGAGGGTGGGGGGGGGGGGGAGCTCCCCGGAGTGGCGCGGCGCAGCCACCCGGAGGAGGGTTAGGTCGTGGGGGAGGGTGGAGGAGGGTTAGGTTGTTGACATATACTACAATAATACAACTGTGCTCCGTTAATGTCCTTTCATGTCTCGTAGGCAAAATATTATGCAGTGTATGTTCGCATAATATCATGAAAGACCATTACTACATGCCAAACGACACTGAGCGATACATCTTTATTGCAATTCATGATAGTATTGAGATTTCTCCATCTTCCCAAGAACTAATGGAACTACTCACACATGAAGGCACAAAATATTATCATAATAATAGCATGAATATATAATGGATGATTTTATGAGCACACGTGCAAATACACAACTTGTAGTTTTCAATCTACAACGAGATGTAAGAGTGATTAGGTGATATAAACGAAGGAGATGGTCGTGGTGATGATGGAGATCATTGTCGTTGCTTTCAGGATCGTAGCTTTGGTGGAGATGGCAACCCTTCCCGCGGATTCCACCTTTGGATCCCTTTTGGAGGCTAGGTTTTCATGGTGTTTCTGGTCTGCCTTCTATTCTATTCATACTTCTAGAAATCCGAGACCACCGGGTAAAATTACTTCACAAAGTCGTTCTATGACTCAGAAATGTGAATTTTCCCCTTCACTTTATTTCTAGCGAATTGTTTTTCCACAAGTAAAACTTTAATTACTCCTAATCAGCATATTTCATCCCAAACATGGCATAAATGGCTTGCATAGAATTTTCTTTTATATTTGGACTTCCTGTGCGCAGTAAATACGGAAACCCCTACCTCTACACATGAAAATATAAACTAAAAACGGTTGGAAATATGTCCAAGAGGCAATAATAAAGATTATTTGTTATCATATTTCTCGTTCATGATAAATGTTTATTCTCCATGCTATAATTGTATTATCCGGAAACAAAATACATGTGTGGAATATAAACAACAAAGTGTTCCTAGTAAGCCTCTTACGACTAGTTTGTTAGTCAAGAGAAGGTTAAGGTTTCCTAAACCATGGACTTATGAAGTCACTTGATAATGGAACCATATCATTAGGAGAATGATATGATGGACATACCCAAATTAAAGCATAGCTTTTGATCGTATCATTTAGTTGATTGCTATTGCTTTTATCATATGACAAGTATAGTTTTCTTAGACCATGAGATTGTGTCACTCCCGTTTACCGGAGAAATACTTTGTGGACATCAAATGTCACTTCGTAATTGGGTTATTATAAATATGGCTTTCAGGTATCTCCGATGGTATTTGTTGGGTGACATGAATCAAGACTGGGATTTGTCCCTCTATGTGACGGAGAAGATATCTCTGGGCCCTCTCGGTAGTATAGCATCCGAAACCTTGCAAGCATATGACTAAGTGTGCAGTCATGAGGATCCTATGCTATGGAACGAGTAAAGAGAACTTGCTGGTAACAAGATTAAACTAGGTATGGCGATACCGACGATCGAATCTTGGACAAGTAATATATCGTGAGACAAAGGGAGTCGTATACGGGATTAATTGAATCCCCGACATCATGGTTCAACCGATAAAGAAATTCGTTGAATATATAGGAATCAATATGGACATCCCGGTCCTGCTATTGATGATTGATTTGATCATGTCTGCATATTCTCGAACCTGTAGGGTCACAAACTTAACGCTTCGATGTAGTTAGGGCTTACGCTAAGATATTAGATGGTGTAAATGAATATTGATTCGGAGTCTCGGATGAGATCCTAGATATCAAGAGGAGTTCCGGAAGAGTCCGGAGATAAAGTTTCATATAAGGAAAGTAGTTTTAGGTTCCGGAAAAGTTCGGAAATTTTTCGGCAGGGTACCAAAAAAGTTCTAGAAGGTTCTGAAAGGTTCCAGAGTGGGACCCACCTGTCCATAGGGTCGACATGGGCCATGGGAAGGTGCAGCAACCCACATGGGCTGGCCGCACCATCACCTAAAGGGCCCATGCAGCTGGCACTATGGGGGGGGGGGAACCCTAACCCTTATAGGGGGCGCCTTGGGGGGCAAGCCACCCCTTGGCCGTCGGCCCTAGAAGGGAGGGGCGCACCCCCCAGATGTAATGCCCCGGGGTTTTCCCCCAAATTAGATTTTTGCTTCTTCTTTTCTTTTGCATCATCATGACATCAGCATCATCGCATCGCATATGTTTGGCAACAAAAATTATTTTTATTAAACCCTATTTTATTTTCTAAAATTGTCGGAAAATATTTTATCGAGACGGTCGTCTCCGTTTTCTAAAATTAATTTCCAAACTTAATTTGCAAAAAAAAAATTTAAATAAAATTTTGAGAATTGCGAGAGAGCAGCCCAGACCGGCCCAAGCCCACCTAACCTGAAACCCTAGGGTTTCCCCTGGCAGTTTTCCTTTCCCACCCCCTGCACCTTGCAGCCACCCTCCTTCATTTTCTGCTTTTCGCGGAGAGGCCCTCCCACCTCGTGCTCAGGCCCTTTTCCTTTTTCTTTTAGGTCCCTGGGATCTTTCTTTTTCTCTCCTCTTCCCTCTCTCTCCCTTTCTGCTTCTCTCCCGATTCCCCTTCTTGCTCCCGTGACCACCACCTCAAGCTCCCCACCCGCACGCGAGCTCCCTGCTCCCCGGCCGCCCCGACCCCGCCTTCTTCCACCCCGGCGCCGTCCTCCCGCGCCACCACCACGAGCTCGGCCGCAACCCGGCCCCCTCCCCATCTCCTTCTTCTCCTCTCCCCTTCCCGCCGGCCAGCTCCTCCGGTCCGGCTGCTCCCTCTCTGGCATCCTGCTCCTCGGCTCCCTCGTCCCCTGCTCCACTCGTCCCCGCACGCACGCATCCTCCCCAAGCCGCTCCTCCCCATCGGACGGCTCCTCCCCGAGCCACTCCGGCCGTCATCCTCTCCCTCGTGCTCGGCCTCTACCGCGTCCTCTCCCCTTCCAGCCCGAGCTCGACCCCAGCGTTCGCTGTCGTGCTTGTGCTGCTGTTGCTGCCCTCCGTGTGCCCGACCATGTCGTGTGTGTGCTGCCTCCTCCCCGACGTGCCCGGTGGTTGTGCTTGTGCTGCTCTGCCCGATGGTGCCGCTTCCGCTATCCCCGATGCAAACTATCCGTGGTGCTGCTGTTACCCGGAGTCGATTCCCCGGTGGCTGTTTCCCGACGTCTCTCCGATGTGTCCCCGTTTCCGATGTTTCCCGGTTGTCCCCATCGGGAAGCCGTCCCCGATGTTCACGTTTTGAGTTCCCCGGTGCATTCCCCGACGTGTTCCCCGATGCTTCCCGACGTTGTTTCCGTCGTGTCCGCAAGTTCCCCGTTTCTAGTTTCCCGTCGTGAAGCCGGTTCCCAGATTCCGTTCCCGTCGTGAATCTTCCCCGACGCCAAGTTCTCCGTTTCCCCGTCGTGAAGCTCCGTGAAGGCCGATCCCCGACGCTCCGTGAACGACTACCACGACGACTGTGAATGGCGATATGACAAGATCTTCCCCGACGACCGAGTACCCGACGCCCGGAACCCCGTCGACCCCGAAGTCCGGAACGCCAAGGTCTGCAACCACGACGACCCGAGTACGACTACTTCCACGACGTCGACTACCTCGACTACTTCGACTCCGGATGAACGACTACCTCGACTACTTCAACCGGAACGACTACTTCGACTACGACGACTACTTCGACTACGACCCGAAGACGGTGGCTCCCGAATCCGAAGTTTCCCCGAATCCGATGTGTGACCCCAACCCTAAACCCCTATATGCTATATATATCCGTATCTTATAAACTCATGCATGCTTAATCAACATCGCACCTTTATCCATTTAGTGGAATTAAATCAATTTAATTATGGGGTTTGTTCGGTGCATCTATATTGAGCACCGATCCCATTTAAAATACTTTTGCCATGTGTTAGGAAATAAAATTGGACAACCTTTAATTTGTCATGCATCATATCATCAACATGCCGCTTCTTTTGCCATAGAAGTAAAATGCATCTTTTATGTTTCCAGTGTTTGTTGCTTCTTCGGGAATAGGACGATGAGTTGATGTGAGCAACGACAGGTTCTGCTACCTCTATCGGATTGCAGGCAAGTGATACTCCCTTGCTATCTTTGCTTGTCTTCTGCCTCTCACACCTCCTATCTTTTGTTCCTTGCTAGCCTTATATTGCGATGCTTGTGTCCCGATCCTATATGCATGTTTCCCTTGCAGCCCTGATATGCCACCACCCCCACATCCTACTACCCTGTTGCTTGTTTATCTTGTTGGCCTTGCGAGTCGTAGTGCATGCTTAGGTTGCTTTGCTCGAGTCTTGTTCTAGTCTTGTTATAATTTGATAGTTGGGTTAATTCACATGATAATCTATAATGTTTGGCGATGGGATATAATTAATAAAGATAAGGCACCGGCGGAAGGCCAATCGTGGTGATTTGTTCTGCTAGTGTCGCCTAGGACCCGAGTTCTTGTCCTCTGATCCAAGACTGAGCGCACTACCCATATGTGGGAGGAAATGGGACTCCCCTCGACCTAGTACCGGATCTGCAGCCTTGTCCAGGGCGCCACAAGTAGTTCGGGTGTTTCTACGGTTACAAGCGCGGATGATATGGTAAGATGGATACGTGGTTACTTACGTAGGGCTTGCGGTATGATGCGAAGTGACCAACTCATGGTAGTTTGTGTCACCTAGCCGTAGACGCAAACGGTTAAGTCCACCTCGAAGCTTCGGCCGGACTTTCAAGGTGGGTCAGACTTAGCTAGGTGGTTCCCTGGACTTGTGTGGTAGTGAAGGAAAGTGTAGCATCGGATACCCTGCCGGCACACCTTAGGAAGTGTGCTAATAGCTGGCAACAAGGGTTGAAGTGCATGTGGTTACATTTGTGCACCCCTGCAGGGTTAAATCTTTCGAAAAGCCGTGTCCGCGGTTATGGACGACTTGGTGATGATGCTGGCTAACAAGATCATAGACAACCTATACCTGATAATAATAACTTGACTAGTAAGATAGATTACTTGAACAATAACTTATAAAATTTGCCAACTGTGTGAGTGCCTTTGGGCTTGCTGCTCGTGGTTAAACGGGCTGGTAAGGAATCGGCTGGGTTATGTTTGGTGTTAGTATAGTTGGTTACCTATGCGCTCTCTTACCCCCTCTCTATTAGACGAAAGTTGTAGCGTGTCTCTATTAGTTGTTAGTGCTGCTTGCCGCCGCCTCAATCGCTAACCCTTTTCCCCGGAATTCCAGCTTTGATATCTTGTGAGTATTACTTGCCAGTACTTCTACTAGTACTGACCCCTTCGGGGCTGCTATTCCAATGCAGCCAACAGGTTTGAAGTCTGACGACGTTAGCTTGGGAATCCCTCCGGCTTGGCCTGGGCAGGGATATGGTGCCTTCGTTTATCTCCAGGACTCTTAGTCCAATTTGTTTCTTGTCCGTAGCCGGACACTACCCACTTCCGTTGTTATTTTGGATCTTGTGTTGTATCTTTGTTCTTGACTCGGTGAGTCGTTGTTGTATATATGTTCTTTTGTGGGTTCCATCGAGAACTGTTGTAATGTTATCACAATTCCACCCGCATAACGTGTGTGTTGCGACCTGCACGTTATGCCTGGTGGGCGTCCTTTAGGATCGTTATTATGCGGATTTGGCTGGAACGCTAAAATCTGCATAATACCGCTCTTGGGGCGTTACACCAGACCCCTCACCTATATAAGGAGGGGTGTAGGTGCAGGGGAGGCCTGCCTAATAACCCTAGCCGCACCCTCCCTCTCCACCATCCTCTCTCTCTCGTGTGCACGGCTTGGCGAAGCCCTGTCCGCGGGAATCGTCCACCATCTCCACCACCACACCGTCGTGCTGTTGGGATCTCGCGAGCCTCTTCTCCAACTCTTGCGGGATCAAGAACGAGGAGTCTTCATCGAGCTGTACGTGTGGATACCTCGGAGGTGCTGCTCGTGCGGTGCTGCTTCGGATCGGATAATACATCTCCTCGCGACTAGACATGTCTAGTTGCGGGGATCGACTAGCCAACCCCTGCCTCGACAAAACACGCTCGGCTGTTCTTCGAGGGTAAGAGATTGGATCTCCTTCTCGCTACTTGCATCTAATAGATCTAGATCCCTTGGGTTTCTTCCGCTTGTTTCATAGAATTTTGTTTTGTTTTTCATGCAACGAACCCTTCAAAAACGTTATATAAAATGGACGCATCAATGAGCAACGCAAGAACGACATCGCGTCAGACCACCATAGAGGTGTAAAACAAACTAATCTGTAACATAATCTAACTACGAAGGCCCCCCGACAATCTCACCCTCCCCACTCCGCCCGGTAAGGCCGCCGGAAGAGAAGGGGGAAGGCAGTGACTCTCAAAACTAGGGTTATGCGACGGGAGAAACAAGAGGAAAGTGAGAGCACTACCTATGCATTCAAATCAAATTGCGCAATGCTTGCTCTGTCCTTATGTTCGTAGGTCCTAGTGCCATCACAATATATAGCAATTATGATTGTCTCCGGTCGCTAAACGATGTCGAGGACTTGACAATAGGAGCAAAACCGTGCATCCTTTGCTACGCAACCCTAAAATCTTTCTCATTGGGTTTGTTTGGGTCTTTTTTTTCTGGATGGCGCCAAGACTCAGACTAGAGTTGTAGGGCTCGTATGGCCCACTCGTCCATTCATGGAATGCAATGGGCCGTGTAGAGCCTTTGAACTATTACTTTGATTCGCATGATTTTAAAACATCGGGATCTTCTCTTCACCGAAGACGTGCTCACCGACACTAGACGAAGATAACCTGGGCGTTGCTACGTCGAACACTTCTTCAAGGGTGGCAACCATCAGGACAGGGCCGATAGACGGTATGAGATCTTAAGCATGCTCTTTCATTGATCCGGCGAAACTAAAAAATAAAACTCACTGACATGGATGACGACGTAACCAAAAGCATCGCCGCCAGTCGCTTCTGCTTTCTCTTCTCCGTTATCTTCGTAGTCTTCTCTTTGAGGTTGCATGTGAGCATCTCCTCCGCGCATAGGGTGTGTTGACGACTCCATCGATGGATCCCTCACTCCATCTCCTCCTTGCTCGACGATGATGATAGCGCCCTGAAAAGACCGCCGGGGTGACCATCGTGGTCGACTCTCGAGTCATCCATCGTCCAGTTTACATTCACCATTGGTAAATAAATCGAAAGAATGAAATAAATACATGAATACATAAAAGCGTAGTGATTCCCCTTAAAAATGGTAAAACATCTTATAATTTGGAGTATTCTCTGCAGTGGAGTAATTTAGCAAAGGAAATGTCATCATGCACGAGTACAGGAGTTAATTGCAAAAAGCTACCACATTTGGGGCTAGGGCTAAAAAAACTACCGGTTTACGAATTTTTTGCGAAAACCACCGTTTCTGAGGTAATTCGTCGCAAATAGCACTGATGGGCCAGTTGACACCCTCTAAGTGAAATTATGACAAGCGAGGCCCACTGTCGGGCCGACGTGGCAACTAAAAAGGACCTGTGTATGAGAAGTTGTAAACATACGGGGACGATTTTGTAAAGTACCAGCCGAGGCCGCCGCCGCCGTCCATGGCCGCGCCGCCGCCTCGCCATCCTTGGCCGTGAAACGTGCGCCCGCGCCTGGCCGTGGCCACGCCCGCCCATCCCCCGACCCTGGCCGNACAACCTTGAATAAACAGACAAGTAGGAAAGTAGCATATCATATACAAGCAAATGCTAGGACAAAACTAACACCTGCAAGGGAGGCAAGCAACTTTCAATGTTATATATGAATTAAATACAAGTTACCGCAAGGAGGAAGCATTGGATATAAGATAGATATGTGATAATCCAATTGACTTGGCTTGAGAAATAAACCATGAAGATCCCTTAATTCTTCACAAATAGCCAGGTCACCAATGTCCTCCACTATCACCTATTGATAAAGTTGAAGCTTGTTGGTCCCCAACCAAGTTGGTCCTAAGAGTTAGTCACAATAGGCTTGGGAACCCAAATGGTGCTTTTCTTGACACCACTTTGAGCTCCCACATACTTGGCAAACACATTGCCAACTCTATCCTTCCTAAGAGAATATACATCATCAATTATGATAGAGAGGAAGACGGTACCGTTAGTGCATGAAGAGCAAAATGACCTTTGCCACGGCAAAGGTAGCAACATCGACTCTTCTTTTCTTCTTAGGCTCCTCAACTTGAGGAGCATTGACTTGAGTCTTCTTAGGAGGTGGCCTTTTTCAACTCGTGGTTGAGCACGAGATTGAACAAGAGACCGATTCCCTAATTGCTTCTCACTAAGAGGCTTCTTCTTCATTGGGCAATCACGAACGTGGTGCCCTTCAACCTTGCACTTGAAGCAAATGATCTTGGCCGGATTCTTGACTTGTGCTTGGCCCTTCTTCTTCTCTTCTCAACCTTGGACTTGTTCTTGTTGTTGGAGTTGAATCCAAGTCCATTCTTGTCATTGGGGGATTGTTGCACACTCAACATGTTGTCAAGTGCACGCTTCCCTTCATGACGCTTTCCAAGTCATTCTTCAAAGAAGTGACTTGGGCCTTGAGGTCTTTTATTTCCTCTACATGGTTAGTAGCAACAAAAGCACTAGAGGAAAGTAGAAGCTTCATTGTTATGACAAAAAGGCAAAGCAAGTAATTCATCACATGATGTAGCAACATTTTTAGTGGATGAACTACTAGGACTAGCACATTGCAATATAGCATTTTTAGTTACGATTGTGCTATTATCCACATGGGGCTCACTAGATGTTACCTTTGTAATGATGGCCTCATGAGCTAACTTAGACGAGCATAGGATGCTAGAAGATCATCATTAGAGCTAGATAGCTTTTTATGACTTTCTTCTAACTTCCTATACTTGCTAGTTAGCAACTCAAGTTGAGCCCTTAGCTCAACATTCTCCTTTGACATAGATGCTTCACAAGAAGTAGAGGTAGTAGCACAAGCATTGTTGACATTAGGAATAGAGTAAGACAACTTGGCAAGCTCATCATTTAATCTAGCATTTTATTTTCGTGACTTTATATTAGCATGAGCATGGTCACGTTCCTTAATGATTTTAGCAATTATTTCATTATGAGACTCCTCAATAGATTCTAATTTCCCCTTAAGAGAAGCCCGAGTCTCTTGCTCTTCCTCAAGAGCATCTTCTAACGATGCTTTTCCATAGCATCATCTCTCTCGATCTTACCCTTTTCTTCAAGGCTTGCTTCCAAAGCCTCAATAGTTTCCCGCGCTCAATTAGTGTTTCCATAATTTCAAAGAGGATAGCTTGAGCATTTTTATTTTTAGGAAGGGCTTTAAGAATCATTAGACCTTTATTTTGAAGGAGAGCATAACCTTTTCCACATCATCTTCTTCATCATTATTATCATCATTATTATTATCATTATCATCACTAGAAGAAGATTTAGCCATAAGGCAATGAGTGATGATGAAGAAGAATAATTAATTTTTTAACTACTCAAGTTCAAATCTTGTTCCACAATTAATTGGGTTTCCTCTACATTAATATTCATGCAAGAGTTAGAGGGAACACAAGCATTTTTATCATTGGAACAGATAAAACAAGCATATCATCATTAGATTTATCTAAGCAATTTTGGATGATATGCAAGGACTATCAACACTAGCATGTAAGACATTTATAGTGCTATGTGTGTTTTTGGTCCAAAGATGAGGCATTGCAACAAGATAAAGATAAAAGATCATCAAAGAAGAGCTCACTATCAATATTGCAAAACCTATCACTACTCACCATCACATTAGTTTGTGGCTTACCACATTTTGGTGAAGTAGATGAAGACAAGAGCTCGTCATTGCCGGAGGTGGAGGGAGAACAATCATCCTCAATAGAGTTGGACACTCCATATTTATCTTGAAGCTTGGTCCAAAGCTCATGAGCATCCCGTAGAGGCAAGATTGACTCAAACACTACAACACTCACAAATTTGCAAAACTCATTAGAGGCTAGAGCATCTAGATATATGTTTTTCTCATCCTCTAAAGTCGTACTTTCGTAATCCTTTGGAGGAGAAAAACTATATCTAAGATACGCTCAATATTGGGGTCCAAGACCCGTAAGTGATTAAGCATATGAGTTTTCCATACATTAAAATTTGTGCCATTGAATCTAAACAAGGAATTGTGCACTAATCCCCTAAACGACATCTTTACTCTCTAGGCGGTAAAGCCAAGCAAGAGAGACGAGCCTCTGATACCAATTGAAAGAAAAAAACGATGTCCCGGATGTCGCCTGGAGGGGGGGGGGGTGAATAGGCAAATAACACCTTTTCTAATTAGGGGCTTGATAATTGCGGAATAAAACTATGTGTTTAAATTAACAAGCCAACAACCTAATATTCTAGGTTCACCTATGTGCACCAACAACTTATGCTAAGCAATTCAAGAAACAAGTGATAGCAAGATATGAACTTCAAGCACGAAGGCTATCACAATGTAAATTGCATAAGTAAGGCTCGGGTATAGAAATAACCGAGACACGCGGAGACGAGGATGTATTCCCGAGTTCCTCCTTGTTAAGGGAGTACATCTCGTTGGAGGGGTGTGAGCTCGCCACAAGAGGCCTACTCAAGATGCCACAAAGGCCTCACCCTATTCTCCGATGAACCGCACCCAAGGGTTTGGTTCACCTTCCACTATCGGAATCCTTCGAGGCGGATTCCGGAGTCCTTTTTACAACTTGCTTGGGGCACACACCCACAACTCAATTGGGGGCTCCCAAATTGTGCCGAAGCTTCACAACCGAAGTCTTCGCGGCACCTCCAACCGTCTAGGGTACACAATGCACCCAAGAGGCACAAAGCTCTTGGGAACACAATGCACCCAAGAGTAACAAGCTTCTCAACCTTCAACTTCACGTATCACCGTGGAGAGAGCAACCCGATGCAACTAATGCAAAAGGCAAGAACACACTAAGTGGTCAAATCCTTCACTCTCAAATTCCAACCAAAGCAACTAATGCTATGGAGGGAATAAGAGAGGAAGAACAAGGGGATGAACACAAAGCAACCCCAAAATCTAGATCCACTAGGTTCCCCTCACTTAGAGGAGATTTTGATTGGTGGAATGGTAGATCTAGATCTCCTCTCTTGGATCCCTAAATTTGGGCAAGAATCATTGGAGGGATTGAGAGGAATCAAGCTCACAAGCTTTGCAACAATGGAGGAGAGAGGAAATGAGCTGAGCAAAGTGAGCATCCAGCTCTTGGGGAAGAAGGGGGCTATTTATACCCCCTCCCCAAAAACTAGCCGTTGGGGCCTTTCCAGGCCGGAGACTCCGGTCTGTGCCGGACCTTCCGGCCAGACTCCGGGGAGGCTGGATCATCGGGGAGGGCCGGAGACTCCGGACATATTCCGGGGATACTCCGGGCCCCTATCCAGTACCGCACCACAAAGATGCAAACGAGGCTGAGAAAACCTGGGGCCGGAGATTCCGGGTCCCTTGGGCCGGAGACTCCGGTCCATCTCCGGTGTACCTCCGGACCCCAGTCCAGTAACGCACCACACAAACTCATTCGGCAGCGAAAAACAGGAGACCGAAGACTCCGGGTCCTTTGGGGCGGAGACTCCGGTGTGAACCGGGGACTCCGGACTATCTCCGAGGTAGATCAAACAGTAAAATCAGAACCCCATAACTTTTGCAAATGAACTCCGTTTTCGATAATCTTGGAATCGATGGAATCGTCACAACGAGCACAACAAGATTATGCAGAGAAACATCAATGTCCAACAATCTATTGTAAACACCAAAGGGGAAAGGATCAACCTCAATTGGCAAACCAGAAATGACATATCTTTAGCAAATGAAGTCCAAAAGAGATGAAACCACTTTTGTTGTAAAGAGGACGACACATGCAACCTTTGTAAATGACAAACAATCAATGGAGATTTTTCAAATAAATGGAACAGAGAAATCTTCCGCATGGATGAACCGGCAAATTCTCCAATACCGAAAACACAATAGGGGACGCATAAGGAAACTGTTTTCGGTGAACTTAGCCTTGTCATGACAAGCACAACAAGCACCAAGACCACCCCACGATAAGAGCCAAATAAGAACAAATAAAGATGATTGCCAAAAAATGCAAGGATGCAAAGGGTTGAGCTCTCCACGAACGAGACGATCAAGATACTCGGTCGAGAGACCCTCTTGATAGTACGGCTATCTATCCTATAACCCGGTCTCTCAACTAACATCATGAGACTGGTAAAATAAAAGCCCTATCAAGATCATACCTTTGCCTTGCGCATTAATCCACTTGAGGTCGATGAAGACGCTCTTCATCTCCTCAAGACGAACCTCCTTTCTTGATTGCGCTTCGCTTGGCGAAGAATCACATGATGCTCCCCCATACACCAAGATGGGAGATGCACTCTTCGGCATATCTTCACTTGGCCTTTATCTTCAAATGGATGGCAAGCTCCAAGCATATGCCATTTTCTTGTTGATCATCTTGAACTTGCACCACACCACTTGACACCGTCCTTCATGAGCTACACGAGATCTTCCTTTTGATGCAAGCTCATAACAAGACACCTAACCTAACATAGAGATACCAAGCACATAGATCATGGGTTAGTTCACAAGGCTATATTGACAAGTGCTCACCATACCATGAGATCACATGAACCCTCATGGTACATAACTGGCCTTGTGTGTTGATCAACTTGCACATAGCCTTAATCAACATAAAATTCTTCCCTTAGCCTTGATTCCAACAAATGGAGATCAAGCAAATCAATGGACACAACTATAAATATAGCTCAAAACAAACATTAGTCCATAGATATTGTCATTAATTACCAAAACCATGCATGGGGGCAACCATGCACTTTCAATGTCTCATCAAAAATTATTTTGTTATCACTTACCTACTCGAGGACGAGTAGGAGTTAAGCTTGGGGATGCTGATACGTGTCAATCGTATCTATAATTTTTGATTGATCCATGCTAGTTTTGTGATGTTGTCACATGTTTTTACTATCATATTACATCATTTTTATGCATTTTGTTGGACTAACCTATTGACAAGATGCCCAGTGGCAGTTCCCTGTTTTTGTCCTGATTTTGTTGCAGAAAGTTACTTCTGGAAATATTCTCGGAATTGGACGAAAATTTACGATGATTTTTTATTGAAGAAATAAGGACCGGAGCAAGAAGGGCGACCCGGGGGGGACCCACAGGACAGGGGTGGGTCCCACCCACGGGTCTAAGGGGGGCCGTGGCCACAGCCCGTCTCTGCCCCTCGGGCACCCCCTCGGCCGCCTCCGATGCCTATAAAATCATCCCTGATGAAAAAACCCTAAACCCCGAAGGATTTTCCCAAATACGATACAGAGCTCCGCCGTCATCGCCGACAAGTTTCGGGGGTTCAGAATGTCCTGTTCCATCAACGCCGGGACGGGGATCGACCGCTGGGGCCATCTCCATCAACGCCGCTGCTTCCCGCGATGAGGAGGGAGTAGTCCCTCACCGGGGCTGAGGCTTATACAAGTAGCTATGTGGTTATCTCTCTCTCCCATGATGTGATCTTCGTTGTGATCATGAGCTTTGTTAGTATAGTTGAATACATGATGTTTCCCTATGTGTAATGGATATGATGTTGCTCAAGTGGTGTTATCTTGTATAATTTGCGGAGTCACCGTTGTGACCATGGTACCTCGGTGATAGTGTGAGTGCCGTGTGTGACTCTATGCATCAAGATTAGAGGGATCTTCATCATGAGTTTGTTCTTTATTATTGTTGGATTGAATAGATTATGAGGTTTCTTGATTATTGAAGAAAGAGACTATTCAAAAAATAGGTTGTGGTGTTTGTTAGTACTATCTTTGGATGCGGATAGTGACAGCATGAAGTGTCCATAGATGTGGAATACGAACTTTAAGGTGTGCTTCTCGTAGCCCTACGCAATTCTCATCCTATTTGATCCACAAAAGAATGATCTCCGAGTAACGTCTACCATGCATGTGTTTTTGTTAGAACTATCATGTGTTTAATTATGTTAATGCTGTTGAGATTAGTTACTAGTGAAAGTATGAAGCCTAGGCCTTATTTCCAAGCATTGATACACCGTTTGTATTCACTTTTGTCACTTGTTTTGCTTACTGTCATTTTTATTACAGAATTACAAAATCACCTTTTACCATCCATATCACTTGCATTTTACCATCTCTTCGCCGAACTAGTGCACCTATACAACTGACAATTGTATTAGGTGTGTTGGGGACACAAGAGACTTCTTGTATCTTAGTTGCAGGGTTGCTTGAGAGGGATATCTTTGACCTCTACCTCCCCGAGTTCGATAAACCTTGGGTTACTCACTTAAGGGAAAATTGCCGCTGTCCTACAAATCTCTGCGCTTGGAGGCCCAACAAGTCTACAAGAATAGAAGCGTGTAGTAGACATCACGGGGTAATGAACACTGGTAAAGAGATCCCAATGAATAGAACAAGTTACAACACTAGATGTTGCAGCGGGGTGAGATGAGATGGTGTGGTGATGATGATGCTGGTAGTGGAGATGATGTTGATAATGATCCCGATGATGCCCGACGTGATGACGATGATGACGGTGACAACTCCCCTCCGGGAGGGAATTTCCCCCGCAAGTTTCTACCTACCGAAGAGCCTTCTTCTCTCTAAATCGTTTCCGCCCTGAGGCGGTGGCGAAAAAATAATATGAAGTGCCCCCCGATAGTTTTAGGTCAAAAGATAGAAGTACGTCAAAGGGGAGCCGAAGGTTGGCCACGGGGGCCACATGGTAGTCCATTCGGCCCGATGGAGCCTAGTCTTTTGTGTTGAGTTAGGCTCGAGGCCTCGTTTGGTTGGACTGGTTGGGCACTGGTTCTTGTGTGACGAGATGGGTTGAACCGTTGTGCGCTCTAACATTCTAACATTCATTGGGAGGTGGTGAATGTGTACGGGCTAGAGGTGCTTAATTTCTTTCATGCAATGCAAACAGGCGTAAATGGAAGTCAACGATTATTTATTTGAAAAATAGCCTTATTCAGCTGTGCATCTTCATGACAATACTTGGCAAGTTGAAGGGAGGGTGTCTGATAGCTTGGAGATGATGATCCTGGAGCGCTTCAATGAGATCATGCGACGCTCGCCATCGATTATCTAGTTGTGTTTGGTGATCTAGTGGTGCTCCATAGATGGAATGTAGGAAAACTTGGTAGTCTTATTTTGGCAATGTTGCCTGATCATGTAATGACTCTTCTGCACTTGGAATGATGTTACTTTGTTAATGGAACCAGGGGGCTAACCCCTTTTATCTAAAAAAAAAACCAAAACCTTTCTCGCTGGAGGAAGTGTGGATCGCACACTTAAACCAACAAAAACTAATACCGCATCGGGTCTAGATAGTTCTAATGTGTAGTTCTAGAAATAATTTTTGTCTGAGATCAAGCTGTTGGTCTTGGAGATGTTTAATGATCTCCGTGCTGGCAACTTGAACATGGGGAGATTGAATTATGGAATGATATCGCCTATCCCAAAAACTAAAGATGCAAAAAAGATTCATTGATATCGTCCGATCTGCCTAATATTCAAACTGGTAACTAAATGCTGACTTTACGTTTGACCACAGTAGTTGCAAAAATTATCCACCCAGACCTACGACCTTTGTTGCATTTTCCCTTTTGTTTAGGGTTTTCCTGCGGATGTGGGTTTACTTTGGGGTCGTTTGGATCCCATCATATCATTTCATTTGGCGAAAATAAAATAAAATGAAATGAATTTCAGAGAAATGACAGTGTTAGGGACAATAATTGACTTAACATAGTAAAGACATTATCTCGAATTCCATTTGAAATGACATTCCAATTCCATGAAATCCAAACACATTGGGCATTGAATATAAAATGAATTTCTCTAAAATGATGGGATCCAAACGACCCCTCAGGTATCTCCTTATTTAATATTTAATGAACAGTACCCCTTAAAAACCTTAAATCCATATACGCACAGCTCGCAATGATGTGAGAGCTGTATCCAACTGTTCTTAGGTTCCCTGAGCCATTGACCTGACATACATGATTACTGAAGCTTAGAGCAAGTATAATAAGCCTGAGTCAGCCGGCTATAGCACCCGCTGGGTGACTAAAATATTACGTGGCAGAGAGAGAAAGCTGGAGAGAGAGTGGAGCGGGCGCTCCTGCAGTCGCCGGGCTCTAGCACGCAGCACGAGCAACAGCAGCCGGCTTACAGCCAAAGGTGCTAGCTCTAGGTAGATGCTGGCTCTTTCCTACCAATAGTGTGCGTCCTATGTCTACAAATATAATATTTAAATCTTTAATGAAGCAAACCAAATAGCCACTCTGTAGCTAGCCTATTATATGAGATAGCTTTATGATGGCTTTATAGTGACGTGGAATGGCAATAGAGCCAGCTGCCGACGGTTCTATTACCCTTGCTCTTATCCTCAACTAATAAATATCCATAACTCCATAACCACCTTCCACGCTCGATCTTCATATAGTTTGCCACGCCAAATCGTCGAGTCACGAGATCAGCTATAAAAATCCGACAGATCCCGGACCTAGACGTGAAAGCCACATAGAGTGAGAGTCAGCAAGCCTAGCTTTTGCACACAAGACACGAATGCACATGGCGGCTCCGGCGGGCGAAGCTGCAAGCAGTAAGCACATCGTTCTGGTGCACGGCGCATGCCACGGTGGCTGGTCCTGGTTCAAGGTGGCCACCCGGCTCCGGTCGGCCGGGCACCGCGTCAGCACGCCCGACCTCGCGGCGTCGGGCGTCGACCCCAGGCCGCTGCGCGAGGTGCCGACGTTCCGCGACTACACCAAGCCGCTGCTGGACCTCCTGGAGTCCCTCCCGGCCGGGGAGAAGGTGGTGCTCGTCGGCCACAGCCTCGGCGGCGTGAACATCGCACTGGCCTCCGAGATGTTCCCGGAGAAGGTCGCCGCCGCCGTGTTCCTCTCCGCCTTCATGCCGGACAGCAAGTCGCCGCCGTCGTACGTGCTTGAAAAGGTAAATACAGAGTGGCATTATCCTACCTGCACCTGCAGTGCCTGTCCTTTTCTTGTATGGAAGGCTAGATTCGGACGCATGGAGAAACAAGTAACCTCACGGTCCCGTCCAAATCCAGCTTATTGCCCGAATTAACAATGTACTTTCGTTTTGTATTTCTGAATAATTGCTCGATCTATTCGTGTTTCCTCTGAAAAGTTCGTGGAGGGGAGGACACTGGACTGGATGGACACGGAGATGAAGCCTCAAGACACTGAGGGCAAGCTGCCTATTACCATGCTGTTCGGGCCACTGGTCACACGAGCAAAGTTCTACCAGCTGTGCTCGCCGGAGGTACGGACGCCTAGTGTCGCTTTGTTATCTGCATATGTCTAATCAATCGATCTCATTTTCCTCCTGGTATGTACACATTGAGATTGACCAGAGAGAATGTTTTGGAAATTCTATATGCAGCTGATAGAGTTAATTTTATATCAGAAATGAAATGATGAATGCATGAATCGTATGGCAGGACTTCACGCTGGGAAGATCCCTGATGAGAGTGGGTTCGATGTTCGTGGACGACCTGAGACTGCAGCAGCCGTACACCGAAGGTCGCTACGGATCGGTGCCTAAGGTGTTCATAGTCTTGAAGGACGACCACGCCATTGTCGAGAGCTTCCAGCGGTGGATGATACAGAACTACCCCGTCGATGAGGTGAAGGAGATAGACGGCGCAGACCACATGGCGCTGCTCTCGGCGCCCACCGAGCTTGCACGCTGCCTCGCAGACATCGCGGAAAAGTATGCTTCATGATCACGTTGCCGATCGATCGATCGGTTTAGCATCATGTTACCGACTTTTATGATTTGTGGCGTCCACTGCGCTAGCTTCTGTCTTACATCATGCCCTGACCGGGTGTTTTGCCCTGTTTATTTATGTTTCCGTGTCCCTTATTTCGATCAATTTCAGACAGATGACGTTTCAATGTCGAGGTGTAATTTGTCGCTGTTTCATAATAAAGATATATGACCTCGTGGTGTAACTTGTGGCATTTTAATAATAAAGATAAATGTGTGGATGGGTGTCTACGTGGACACATAAATATAATCGTTGTCAAGTCGCTGTTCATGCTTTATCATCGATATAGCATGTGGGGATTTCCCATTTCTGAGCACCCACTGCTGGCCACTTATATCGTGTTGGAAACATTAACGCAATCGACAGGAATTATCGTGTTGCTTACTTGCCAACGATCAGGGCTCCCAGATCATACGCAAGCATGGTCTTGTACTGATCGGCGGCGTTCATGTCCCGACCCCGTGCGGCCACACACTCCGGGCCGTACCGGGCGGCCGCCGCCCTCCATCCCCTAGCCCACCTCACGACCTCCCCCTTCTCCCGCCGCCGCCGGGATCGTCGCTGGGCAAAGCCTTGGTGGCGCGGCGGCGGCGGATCCTCCTTGGCAAAGATCTGGAGCTCGGCGGCGGCGAATGCTCATTCTTCTTCGATGGAAGTGTTGCGGGCTGGCGGCGACCGGCACATCTCGGCGAGCGGCGTGGTGGTGCAGGTGGTCTGCGGGCGGTGGCGGCGGAGTGGACGAGTTCGATCTGGGCCTGGATGGGTTCCGGCGGGCCTCTTTTCACCACGTCGCCCCTTCATCATCTCGTCTTCTCCGACAACGGCACGTGGAGGTGATCTGGGTTCATCCCCGAAGCATGAGGAAGCCTTGGGCGTCAGCCTAGGGAATGGCGGGGGCGGTCTACTCCTCCGCCGGGGATGGCCAACCTGGCTGGTTGTGGTGTTTTAGCCCACATCTAGCACCGGCGGTGAATTGCGGAGACACGGCTGCCGGTGAAAACCATGCTATGACCTGGTCATGGCGCGCGATGGCGGCGTCTTCGCGCTATTACCTTGTTGAAGGCATCGCCGCTGAAACTACCGTCTCCTTTCTCGTGCTGCTCCGGGGGAAACCCTAGATCCAGGTATTCCAGATCAGACGATGGTAGCGCTTAATTTGGGCGTCGCTCTCCCTCTCGAGGGCATCATTTGGGAGTAGCAGCTGGAAGGTGGAGGCAAGAAGGTGGAGCGGTGTGTTTGTCTACCACGTCCACGTTGGCGAGTCTCGGCGGCGTGGAGCTGCGGGGTCTCGGCGACGGACGTGTGATGATGTACGCGCGTAGGGTGGTGGCGCTGTTTGGCAAGGGTCTTCGCTTCGTTTTATATGCTGAAGACGGGTTGGAGGAAGATGGCGGAGACGACATCCAGAGCTGCACACAATCGGTGTAAAGGCTGAAGGCTGAGATACCCCGTTTTGAAAAAAAAAATGGCTATCATTTATTGGATAGAGTGATATTGGCTTTGTGGTAATGTGGTTACCGAGATGAAAGTCAATCTCGATCTTGTAATTGTAATCGTGCATCTCATTTCCTTCGTGAGGGCGTCATGTCGCCCCTGCCATCTTTTCCATCACGAGGAGAAAGAATATATAGGGACGTTCATACTGACCTCGCAAATGGGGCCTGGGTTAATGCGCTAAGCGGCAAGATCTCTAATGCGGTACAGCTCGAGGAGTTTTTTCCCGTCTGATTGAGACTACAAGCACTAGCGGAAATGGCGAATTAGCGGAGTGTATGTTATCAAATACTCGGTATATTTATTGGTTGCCGAGTGTTTTTTTTTTGTTTGATTGATGGAGGTTCCTTGTTCACTATGTGTCCCTGGTCATCAAGGTTGACGGAGGGTTGACGGCGCTACCTTCTTTGCTGAGTGTCCATGAAAAACACTACTCGGCAAACTTGTCAACCATTAGTATTTATCGAGTGTATTCATGTGCCATCGGCAAAGTAATATTCTATTTTTTCTTTTTGTGTTTGGTGTAAATTATGATGTAAACCACCACCTTTTCAGTTATTTTGTGCATAGACTTTCTTTAGTATTAATAGTGATAAAGTCAGTAGAATCCATTTATATGTGAAAATAATTATATATGATTTTCTATAGCTATTTAATAGGAAAACTTTAAATAATACAAAAACTTGGAAACCCCCAACGTTTTGGCACAGATTCCTATTTATTTTGGGCATACAAGATTTGGATTTTTTTTTGACACAAAAACAGTAGGGAAGGCCCCAACTGTGTCATTTTCATTATAAATTAGGGGTTAACATATTTACAATGGGAAAGTTCATAAAAAAGAAAATTACAATGAATCAATCCATTGCTGCATGCCTTCCTTGAGGCTTGGCTTAGCTCTATGCATAACAAGAGCAAAGGATTCTTTGAAAAATCTAAAACACTCTAAGATATCTAACTCTTGGTTATCAAAGATGATTTTATTCCTGTGATTCCATATGCTCCAGCACCCAGTTATAAGCACCTCTTTGTAGCAGTTGGCACTAAATCTTCTGCTTCCATCAATCAGTAGGTTTATGATGTTGAGATCATTATTCCATTCCATGTTGAGCTTCCACCAGAATCCCTGGGTGAAGTCACATGAGAAGAACAGATGTTCCATTGTTTCATTTGGGCAATCCTGACATAATGCACATTCCTTCGACTCAATGTAAAAGTTCTTCCTTGTTAGCAGATCTCTTGTGTTTAGCCTGTCTAGCAGGAGTAGCCAGAAAAAGAATCTTTGTTTTGGAAGTACTCTAGATTCCCAAATCCAACTGAAAGGTGCAGGAGCCTTTATTGCAGGGGATAGTTTTGAGTATACCTTTTTACATGAGTATCCCCCTTTCCAGTCAAATTCCCATTGGTCCTCATCTTCATTATTAGACTCAATATATAATTCAATAGCTTCTGAGAGTTCCTCACATTCTTGTGCAGCAATCAATGATAGAGGTAGATGGAAATGATCATAAATATTTTCATGGAAGTCAGTAATGAATCTCTTTAGACTAATGTCTTTATTCTTTGAGAAGGAAAAAAGATGAGGGAATTCCTCCATCAAATTAGTGTCCATCCAATTATCCATCCAGAACCTTATTGTCTTGCCAGATCCCACTGTGATATTTACATTATTTACAAAGCTATCCCATAAGGACAAGCAGTCCTTCCACCAAAATGATCCACATTGGCCTTTAACTTGAGGCAGCTTATCATCATTATAATGTGCCTGCCAGATTAGTTGCACCCAAGGAATATCACACTGATTCATGAACTTGTACAGATTCTTCATCATGAGAGCAGTATTTTGAATTCTTAGGTTCTTTACTCCCAAACCTCCAGCTTCTTTTGGCAAGCACACTTTCTCCCACTTAACCAGACATTTCCCTTTCTTATCAATTTCCTTACCTTTCCATAGAAAGTTTCTGGCAGAATTTTCAACATGGTCCAAAAATCCAAGGGGTAGTTTCATAGCACACATTGCATAATTTGGCATGGCAGAGATGACAGCTTTAACAAATACCAGTCTTCCATCATAAGATAGAGTTGTGGCAATACCAGATAGCCTTCTATCAATTTTCTCCAGAATTCCAATCAAGTGCTCCATTCTTGGTTTGGTAGTACCCATTGGGAGACCCAAGTAAGGGAAAGGGAGTGACTCAGTAATACAGCCAAATACTTGAGCCAATTCATTGCATCTTGAAGCTGAAATATTAATGGGCACCATGGAGGATTTGTTGTAATTTACCCGCAATCCAGTGGATAGGGAGAATTTTTGCAGAAGTGCTTTTAGGTTTGTTATCTGTGCTTGATCAGCTGGCATTATAAGCAAGGTATCATCTGCATATTGAATTATGGGATACTCTAGTCCATAAGCATTATCCATTGGGAGTCCAATATCACCATCTTGCCATGCTTTATTGATAACATACTGTAATAATTCCCCCACCAATACATAGAGAATTGGTGAAAGAGGATCTCCTTGCCTCACTCCCCTTCTGCATTTGATAGATTTTCCAGGAACTCCATTTAGCAAAACTGAGGTGGATGCACTATATAAAATGCTTTTGATCCATGAAATGAATTTCTCCCCAAACCCCATGTGCTTCATCATGGCTAAAATTGCTGAATATTCAACTTTGTCAAAAGCTTTCTCAAAGTCCAGTTTAATAATTACAATCTCCTTTTTTGACTTATGGCAGAGATGTATATATTCAAATGCCCATGCAAGATAGTCATGAATAGACCTTTTCTTTATAAAACCATATTGATTTTTATGAATTAATGGAATAATAATCTTCTGTAGTCTGTTTGCCAGCAGCTTGGTGATAAATTTTAGAGCCAGACTAACAAGAGAAATAGGTCTAAAATCATTAGCATATTCAGGGCTTTGTTTTTTGGGGATGAGAGTTATGAAGGCAGTGTTGATACTTTCCAGATTCATGTTTCCTTCATAGAAGCTGGCACATAATTTATAAAATAGATCCTTAACAGTTCCCCAACATTTCTTAAGGAAAGTACCATTAAATCCATCAGGACCTGGGGATTTATCAGGAGGCATTTCCTTCACAATGTTATCCATCTCCTCATTTGTGAACGGCACCTCAAGACTGCCAAAGTCCACTGCAGTGTTAGGGGGCACTAATTCCTCCAGATCAAATAGCATAGTAGGGTTATCTGATTTACCAATTCTATCTTTGAAAGCATCCCAAAGAATAGCAGCTTTCCCATTATGCTCAGTAACTACTCTGTCATCTGATTCTTTCAATGAAGCAATAAAATTCCCTCTGTAATTCTGAGTAGCCACAGTATGGAAAAATTTATAGTTTTCTCCACCTAGTTGAGCCCACTTAATTTTTGCCCTGTTTTTCCAATAAATTCTTTTAGCTTCCAATAGCTTTAATTGGTGACTCCTCAATGCTTCTCTGAAATTCTTTTCTTGCAATGGTAAGTTCCTCTGCTCTTCCAATCCATCAATAAGGGCCAGGACATAACTACAGGATTCAATCACCTTATGCAGCTTTGAGAGATTTCTGCTCCATTTTTTCAATCCAGCTCTGACTGATTTTAATCTTGCAGTTAGTTCTTTAGCTGGGTTGTTGTTTATGCCAGGGAGAAGCCAACTGTTGCCAACTACTTCCATAAATCCATCAAACTCTAGCCAATATTCCTCAAATCTAAAAATGTTAGCTTTAGGGATTGAGGTGCCAATTTGAATCTGGATTGGAATGTGGTCTGAAGTGAGCTTGGCCAGAGGGATAGCCATAGTATTTGGGAATTGAGTGGTCCAATTAGTTGATGTGAAGATCCAATCCAACTTTTCCAGAAGAGGATTGTCTTGCATATTGCTCCATGTATACGCTCTGCCTTTTAAAGGGATTTCCTCAAGATCCAAATTCTGAATAATACTATTAAACAGTAATATATTATTATCATCTCCTCCAGCTCTATTCCTATTCTCAGGGCTTCTTATGAGATTGAAATCTCCCAATATCATCCATAATTCCATCTGGGAGGTATCCAAATTATTAAGCCAGCTGGTAAACAAGGCTCTCTCCTCTGTAATTGTGGGACCATAAATATTAGTGAGATACCAAGTTTCATTACTAAGCTTGCATCTTAACCTCACTGTCAGTTGGAATTTTTCGTGATTAACCTCAGATCCTTCAAAAAGTGCTCCATTCCAAATAATTAATAATCCACCAGAATTACCATTGGAAGGTACATATGCAAATTTATTGAATTTTCTGGGGCAGAAATTATGAATATATGAGTGGTCAAAATCCTCTCTTTTAGTTTCCTGGAAACAGATAATATTACAGTTTGATTCCTCAATTTTCAGTCTAATAGCATCCCATCTGATTTGGGAATTAATCCCTCTTAAGTTCCAATTAAGAATAATCCATTGTCTATTCATTATGAACAGATACAGAATTCATTGGACCAGGTGAGACTAGCAAACCTGGAGGTGATATAAGGGATAATTTTCTGCCAATACAGACGAATGAACCATGAAAGCCATAATATCCATCACACATAAATATGGAGCAGATCCACATAGATAATCCAGAAAATAAAATATGGGAGTTATTACAACCAGCATATTTAATCTGTCCAAAATATAGTTTCAGATTAATTCCCCATATTAACCAACTGAACACAAGGGTTTGGTAATTATATTCACAAAATAAAGCATGCAAGACCAGAAGCACTCCACTTCTAGTATCATTCTTGCACTGCCCAACTGATCTTCATTCAATGCTGTCATAAGAACTGTCATAGTTTAAAGTTTGCTCAGACACATCATTAGGATGCATCTAGCATGGCCCAGTTCCAATGGCTTGCAGAGTTGGGATGGGAAGGTGAGGTGGAGAATCAGCCTTCTCATCAATGACTTGTGCTTCAAACATGGGGCCAAGGTTGGCTGCAACTGTCTTCTTCTTCTTATTCTTTCCCAATTTCGGTTCAGCTGAGACATCAGATGAATTTATTGGTGCTTTCCCTTTGAAACCAGCATTGAGCATAGCCAGCCTATCACTTCTTCTCACTTCTGCCACAGTGGTTGGAACCTTGCTCTTCTTGGCTCTGGTAGACACTTGTCCTGCATCCTGGATCTCAGTAATCTTGACAGTGGATGGAGCAACAAAATCTTTGTCAGCAACAGTATTTATCTGCACATAGCATTTCCTTTTTAGTCCAGAGGCACTGTCCACATTAATGACCCTGTATTCAGTATTAGTAACAGTGCACTCATTAAGAGATGGAAGAACAGAGTTGACAGAGCTTGCAATATTGTTAACCAGTTCCTTAAATAAATCCATATGATTATCAGGTAAAGTACTAGGGTCAGCCTGATCACCCTCCACCTGACTGTCCATTGCATTAACAGCTGCAGAAACTGGGGAAATATGCAGATCATTGCTATCTTCCTCCACATTATTGTTCTGCCCATGCACCACATGTGCAACATCAGTATCATCCTCAGCAACATTCTCTGCAACATTATTCACTATATGTGCAGCATCAGGTTGGGCATTGGGTTCCTCTTGTGCAACATCTGGCAGAACAGGGCTCTGAGGTGGAGTGACCATAACTGGCTCACCAGGGTTTACAGGGGCAGCAGGTACAGGATTAGCTGGTGCAGCAGGAGCTCCTTCATTCTCAGCATGCCACATAGCAAAATCATCAATCACCATTGGAACAGGGTGAGGGTTTTGTCCATCAGGGGGTAGAGGGTCCTCATCACCAGCTTGAACACCCAGCATCACAGAGGATAGGATGTAGGTAGGGCAAGACCAACTATCTCCATGCCCAACCTCAGTTGCATTATGGAGGAGAACAATGCTAAGAGGAATACAGTCAATATCATAGGCTCTGATTTTAACCAAAATTCTAGCTCTGAAATCATTCTCTCTGTTCCAAACTAAAAGCCTGCCATAAGGAGCCATAGTGGTGATGACAGTGTCCAGATTCCAGCACTCTTGAGGATAGTTAACTAGCATAAGCCAAACATCATGAGTGAAAGTTGCAGCCCTATGATTTATGCCTCTGTGCTGGGGTACAATTCTCATCACAGTGTCACCTATGAAATAGGGGCTGTTGGCAACAACATGGTCCCTATCAACAACATAGACAAATCTGACCAGAGCGGTCCCCATCCCAGACCTTGATATCTGCCTAACTTGGTAACCTCTCTGATGCAACTGATTCGAGATAAGTGCTGCAGTACCTTGGAAAGCATCAGGTGCAGGTTCAGGGGAGATGGTGACGATGGACCAGTCGTCGCAGTTGACAGGCATATTGCCGCCGCCGATGACCACGTACCCACGCTGTGGTCGCAGGCCATTGTTGGGGATGAGGCCAGCACCAGCAGGAAGGTGGGGAAAAGGATCGCAGGGGTAGTTCGCCATTGCTTCGCCTCCAGCAGCAACGGAGCTCTCAAGGGAAGAGGGTTTACTGTAGCTAGGGGGCGCCGTTCTGTTGTCAACTGAATCGTCGACAGATGGATCCACGGCAGAGTCTTGTTGAATAACCCCTTTTCGCTTAAAGATCCTTTTCTTGTTGCGATTGGATAGGCAGTTAAAAGAGATATGACCATAATTCCAACAGAGTTTGCATCGGTATTGGTTTTTGCATTCAGTTATGATATGATCATCAGCTAAGCACCTAAAACAAACTCTGTACCCATGACGAGTCGGCTTCCGAGGCATATTGGGCTGCTCATCCTCCAAAGTTTTGCTGGGCTCTGGGCTTGAAGATTGAGAGCGATCCAATATTTGAGGCAGTGATTTTTTTACCATCCAAACTTGGGCTGGTTTTGAAATTTTCCGAAACCCGCCACGATGCATGCCCCGTGAACTACGATCAACAAGCGGAATAATAGGATCCGGATCCATCCGAGACCCCTCCAATGTAGCATGTGATGAGATCACTCGAGAACCCAATGCAATAGAGTTGGCACCAGTGAGAACCACAGATGAACGTGCATAAGAAGATCCATTGGGGGATTGATCAGCAGATGAAACCAAAGTGGGACCCTTTTTACGTGATTGGTTAACCTTGTAGGGTTTAGAGATGGTAGTCCATTCCGCATCAAGTTCATTATAATATAGGGATTCCTCATGGATCCAATTCGGACCACCCGATCCCCACAGATGAAAGAAACAAATGAATTGAGCACACTCATAAGATCTCAGCTTGTAAATGTAGAAACCAATGGCCTTGGAGTAGACCGAGAAACGGAAGGTTCGATCAGAAAGATGAATCAATGAGATCTGATCCGGATCAACCCCCAAACATGCTTCTAGAGCCAACTTGACATTGATCAGATCCAGCCTAAATGAGGCTCTACCAAAGGAGACCACCAAGAAGAAAGGGGTGGAAGGAGGACATGGGTGAACCGGCGTGGAGAAGTTGTCACAAACCTTGTCCTTGATCAACAAACCCGGGGAGAAATCAAGTTGATCCTTGAGAGGAGGAGAACCACCCGCAAGATCCATGACTTGAGATCCCCAGATCGGCCAAAGGGAGATCTTCAATCTTCACGGATGGAGGAGTCGCCATGGGAGTCGCCAGAGAGGAGGTGGGTGGGAGTCGCCATTACAAGATTTGGATTAGTAGGACAACTCAATACATAAATTTTAAATTTATACTCCCATGAAGTTTTTAACATTCAAATGTGATCCTTTGATTTTGAAGCACCTCAACAAAGTTTTATAAATATTTGGCATCTTTTTTAGTTGATCTTGACCTAGGCCTTCCTTTGACATCCATAATAAGTATTGTAAATTAAAATCACTATTTTCTACATAAAATATTTATTTAACATATAAAATAATACTAAAACTTGTCAGAAATTAAAACTTTTTGGTATGCAGCCATATTTTTGCTATATAAGGTTAGTACACAAAAACCAAAAATGGTACTTGATTCAAACAAATGGACTATCTCCCATGAAGTTTCTTGGCTTTGAGTGTAAATCTCCTAATCTAAGGCACCCAAATAGGTTTTTGAATAATTTGGCCTCATTATGATTTAATTTTGTGCATAGGCCTTCCATTAGGATAGGTAACGAGGAATATTAATTAAAAACATCACTTTTATGTAAAAAAAATTATTCAATAATTTCTAGAGCCAATTAATTTGAAAAAGGAAATAATACATAAAACTCATACAAAATTCAAAAAAATAGTAGTGGGTCTAATATAAGGTTGGAATAAATAGGAAACTTCAATATGAATTTTTAAATGGCACTCCTATGATTTTTCTTAACATTCAATAGAAAACCTTGACTATGAAGCATCGAAACAAACTTTTGTAATAATTCAGTTTATTTTGTCCATGGGCCTTCCTTTAACATTAATAATGGGTAATATGAATTAAACAACCACTTTTTTGTATAGAAATATTTATTTTGCCTTTTCTATAGCTAATATGAACAAATAAAATAATATAATATATAGACCTTTCATAAATTTCAACTTTTTGGCGTGGAGTCATATTTTGGGTATATCAGCTTTGGCTAAATAGGACAAGACAG
The DNA here is from genome assembly GCA_012064385.1 of Puccinellia tenuiflora. Classification (NCBI taxonomy): domain Eukaryota; kingdom Viridiplantae; phylum Streptophyta; class Magnoliopsida; order Poales; family Poaceae; genus Puccinellia; species Puccinellia tenuiflora. Next base: position 17,473 of record QRDG01001765.1, on the reverse strand, counting down.
CACAAAACTTAAAAATGATACATGCTTCACACAAAAAAAAAGAGTATCAATCATGAAGCTTCTTTACTCAGAGTGTAAACATCCAACTTTGAAGTATCGAAATAAACTTTGTAATAATTTTGCGTCAATTTGAGTTGATCTTGTGCCCATGTCTTCCTTATATTCATAATGAGGACTATGAATAAATTCCCCGCTTATCATGCAAAAACATTTAGTTGACATTCATAGATATTTTAATACAAAAAAATGATACATAAAACTTGTAAAAAATAAAAAATAGCGTCAAGTCATCGATCTTTAGCCTCCCCTCCTCTTTACCTTCTAATGGGGTGCAACACTGAGACTATAAATGTGAAGCAGTGTGCAATAAACATATGCATAGTACAATTGTTGAATTACAAGAATAAAATATTTTAACAATCTCATTGCACATTCATATGGAAATTGTGACTAGGGTTTCCTATGCCCCCGGGAACAAAAGAACTACTCAAAACGAGAAAAATGTTAACGATCAGAGACATGAGATATACAACACAATCATAAAATATAACTTCGCCAACAACCAATAAAACGATATAGTGTACTAGCATGCAGAAAATACCAAAAAGTTACTCAAGGTTCCGACCTACACAAATTATTGGTGAGGTGAATAAAGTCGACGATGAAGATGGAGGCAGTGTCTTTGGTGGAGATGATGAAGATTATACCAGAGATGGTGCTCCTCGTGTTGGGGAATTGTGTTGATGGTGTGAGTGATTTCCCCGCTTGGAGGCAACATGATGGAGGAACGTCCCCCCTCCCGGAGAAAGTGAAGATTTTCGTGTCCGTTATCGTCTATTCTAGTCTCAGGAGAAGTAGGGCACTCTTCCAGAATGATGATCGAACATGTACGAAAATGTTCGCGTTTTTGAAAAAATGCTCATGGTCTTGACATGCATGAATATTTTAGTCTGCAACAAAAAAGTATTATTTGCCATTACGAAAATTATATATAAAATAAACAGAAACTTTATATCTTGACTCGATTTATTGAGAAACAGTATTTTTAGTGGGCTGTTTTTGGTGCGGGTCCATGAAGCTTACCCTGTAGGCCGAGCTCCTAATGCACGCCTTAAGCGCAGATAGGAGGTTCCCACGCCTAGTATCTCAGGCCGCGGCACAAAGCGGTGCAAATGTGCAATTCCATTTTCTCCTAAAAGGAAAGTGTGCAATGTTATTAGACTCGGTCAGCCAAGAAAAAAAACTCGTTCGGCCGAAGTGCCTCATGCCGTCATGCGCGGCCACGCGACAATGGCATCGATCGGATCACATTTCCATCGCCGAAAGCACCTGCCGACTTGCGATTAGTGTTCATGCTTCATATACGATCTGTGTTACTTAGCTCATCCTGACTCAGAAAATTATAGGGTCTAGTTTACATGTAGGAGAACCATCTTTTTTTTGAGGAGAATAGCAAGCGCTCTGCTTTTGCATTATAGTAGGGGGAAAAAATTTGGGTTACAAAGAATGTCGACTCAAGAACCATCCGCCATGGTTCTAAACCCTCGGTAAAACAACACCAACAACTACATTAGAAGCCACCACCAGCTCGCGCAATAATCAGCAGCTCCATGTCTATCTTGATCATGCTAGCAAGAACTGAAGCCGGCTTTGCATCACCTTGGAATATCCTCCTTCCACATTCCTTCCAAATATGCCAAAAAACATAAACTGAGAGCGAAATGATCAGCTTCTTCCGCGCATCTATCGTGCCTCTTCGGATCCTCTCCCACCATCCTGAGACCGTAGTAGCCTCTAAGATCATCTGGGTCGCTGCTGGGTGAGAGCTCTGAAACTGTACCCACACCTCCTTTGCATATGGGCAGGACAGAACCGGGTGATTCGCCATCTCTAGATGCTGATCACAAAGGCTACATGCGTCGTCGTGTGGCCATCCTCTCGCCAACAGCCCGTCTGCAGTCCAGTTCCTGTTTTGCACCATCAGCCAGAAGAAGAACTTCACTTTTCCTTCGGCCTGAATACGCCAGACATCTTCAAGCTGTTTTGCTGCAACCTGCCCAGGAATTGTACATTGTATGCAGAACCTGCAGAATATTCCTTGATCGCACTCAAATTCCACTCAATTGTATCTCTGCTCATATTTAGGTTGACTCCTTGAATACACTCCCATAGGAGGAGAAATTGTGTCAGCTGTTCCTCCGTCCCAATTCTCTGCAGTCCTCTCATCCACCTTCCATTTGTGAGTGCCTCCTTGACAGTGAGGTTTTTCCGAACAGCCAAAGCCGGAAGCAGAGGTGCAATGTCGCGAGGAGTCTTCCCATTGAGCCATTTATCTGACCAAAACCTGGCAATTTCTCCATTACCAACATGGATCGTGGTACATGCTGCAAATAACGCCTTATCAGAATCATCACAGGGGGTTGGAGTGCCTTTCCATGGTCTGTCCTGCTCGGCCCAACGAAACCACTCCCATCTTAGGCGTAGAGCTCTGCTAATAGCCTGCAGATCCTTGATTCTGTGGTGTGCATACTTTCCTCTAGCTGACAAGACATTTACCTCCTTTTGATTCCTCCTCCGGAGCCCATAGAAAATTCCTAATTAGCTTGTTGATCTTCCTTATCATCCACTTCTCAGGGTTAAACACTGTGACGAAGTAGGTAGTTGTCGCCGTGATCACACTGTTTATCAAAGCCAGCCTTCCCTTTCTGTTCAACAATTTTCCTTTCCAGCCTTTTATACGGCCTACAACTCTATCTAACAAAGGCTGCACTTCAACTTTCTTTGGTTTCATGACTCCAAGCGGTAGTCCTAGGTATCTGCATGGGAAGGATCCCTGTATACCACCAAAATCTCGCAATACCTCATCAATGTCCACACCAGCACAAGCTATCGGGTATGCCACACATTTTTCCAGGCTTGTACGAAGACCTGAAACATCACCAAAGAGCTGAAGCAGCGGCTGGATTGCCGATATATCAGCTTTCAATGGATTTACATACAAGGCCACATCATCTGCATAGAAACTCGTTCTTAGCCTCGCCGCCTGTAGCTGCAGTGGTGAAATAAACTCCTGTTCAGTAGCCCATTCTAGTAGTCGCTGCAAAGGCTCCATAGCCAAAATGAACAGCATGGGGGACAGGGGGCCCCCCTGCCTCAAGCCTCTACGGTGGACAAAAGGCTTCCCTGGACAACCATTTAGCAGGATACGAGATGAAGACGAAGCCAAAATGATTGAGATCAGATCACGCCATCTCTGGCCGAATCCCATGCATTCCAAAACCCGCAACAGGAAGCCCCAATTCAGCAAATCAAACGCCTTTGCAATATCCAGTTTAAGAAAAACTAGCGGTGACTTCTTCACATGGGCATCCTTGATCACATTTTTGACATACAAGAAATTATCTTGGATGGCCCGGCCATTGATGAACGCACTCTGCCCGCTTGACACCAAATCATGCAAATTTGGAGCCAACCTGTTGGCCAACAATTTGCACAGTATCTTGGCGACACTATGCATTAAACTTACTGGTCTATAATCCCTTGCATCCACCGGGTCATTCTTTTTTGGCAAAAGAACAATGTTAGCTGTGTTAAGAAGGTGACACTAATCTCCTTTTAACAAATGCATCTGGTTCAGAGCTGCGAGCAGATCAACTTTGACAACATTCCAGCACTTCTTATAAAAGCTCCCAATATATCCAGCAGGTCTGGGGGCCTTCTCCCCATGCATATTGTGAACTGCTTTCTTCAACTCTTCAATAGTAAAAGCAGTATGCAGGTGAGATAACTCAGCATTGGGCAAGCCAATACTATCTCAGTTTAGTTCAGCCGCTGTAGGTGTGAAAGTGCCCATCAGTTCAGTATAGTGTTTTAGCAGGATCTTGGCCTTCTCTTCATGCTTAGTGACAGCACCAGAAGCTCCAACGAGAGAGGGAATATGGTTCTTGCGTCGTCGGCCATTTGCTCGAAGGTGAAAGAAGCGAGTATTTGCATCCCCCTCTTTGATCCAACTGATTCTAGATCTCTGTCGCCATCTAATTCTGTCAAGTGCTGCAATACCCAGCAACTTGTCTTTCAGTTTTGTCCGCAACTCCCTTTCTTCGTCAGTAAGCACCCTTTCTTCTTGAGCCACATCGAGATGAAAAATGACATCGTCTGCCACTGCAGACACAAACTTTGCCCACCTAATCTTCCCTCTGCTCCATTTTCTAAGTGCTTTTGATGTACGAGAGAGCTTGATATGCGGTACTCTTATAACATCTTTAGACTTCACTAGCTTCTCCCATGCTTGCTGCACCACCGACGGGAAATCTTCATATTTGAGCCATTGAGATTCGAACCTGAACCCTTTGTAGTGTCTCCTCTGCATTTTGCTCAAAAGTAGAGGACAGTGATCCGAGACATTGGATGAAGCTGGCGCTAGCTGGTAATGTGGGTGCGTAAGATCCCAATCCTTGGAAACAAAAACCCTGTCTATTCTTGTCTGAGTTGAAAGCTGCCTCTCGTTTGACCAAGTAATCCTCCGGCCTAACAACGGATACTCAATGAGCTCAAGATCCTGTATCAAAGCTTTAAACTGCCCCATCAGCCTGATATTAATGTTTGAATTGTTCTTGTCCTCAGCATTACAAATCAGGTTGAAATCTCCCAGCAGCATCCATCTTTCTTGCACTAAACTCTGAATTCCTCTCAACTCCTGCATGAACTCGATCTTGAGATCATCCTCTTGGGGCCCATATACTCCAGTGATTGCCTAGCTGGAGTTGTCTGCACGGAGGACAATCGTTCCCGAGATGGAGTAGCGGGAAGCAACAAGCCTTGGGTCGGCGGTGATCCGAAAATCATCAGTGCAGGCTATCAACAATCCCCCTCTTATTCCTCTAGCAGGCAGGTGAATGAAATTGGCCCCAAAACGAGGACCCAACATTTCAGTCACCAGCCCTCTGGTCATCACTTCAATCTTTGTCTCTTGTAGACACACCACGTTACATGGCTTATTGGAGAAGAACAGATTCAGTGTGCTGCGCTTCACAGGGCTGTTTGCACCTCGTATGTTCCAACACATAACAGCTAGCTCCATAAAAACAAACAACACTCTAACAACAGTTGTGCAACAACAAGCAGCACCAAACATCCACAGAACCGGAACACAACCAACAAGACTCTCTCCATGAGACCAACTAGCACAACACACAGGGACGAACAAGGAAAAGAACACAACATTGGGAACAAAGGGGACACGAGCGACGAACCAGCCGCCGGACCTAGACGGCCAGTCCGGCGTCCGTCCTGAACTGGCCGGGGGAGTTGGCTGCCACAAGATCCGCCACTCCGACGAGAAAATTTCCCGGTAGAGGTGTCCTGTAGAGGTCGCGGTACTTCTTCAGATCCGCAGCCTGCAGATTGCTCCACTCAAGAGGGATTCCACTTTTCTTGAGCAGCACCACCTTGGCCTTCTCCATGACAGACAACCCTGCCGTCGGCTTGGTGGCGAGCCTGCTACTCCTCTTCCCCGTCTCTCCTTTGCTGCTCTGTGGCACTGATACGTCGCAAACGTATCTACTTTTCCAAACACTTTGCTATTGTTTTGCCTCTGATTATTAATGAATTTGTTTGGAACTAACCCGAACTGACGTTGTTTTCAGCAGAATTGCATTTGGTGTCTTTCTTTTGTGCAGGGTTCAGAAGTTCGCGGAAAATTCCAGAAAAATCAGAAAACGTATTTTTGAGGGAAAAGAGCCACGGAGCCAGAAGATCGCGAAGGGGGGCCACCCCAGGAGCAGGGGCGGGTCCCACCCACGGGTGGGGTCCAGGCCACGGCAGGAGGCCGCCCCTGCCCCTGGGACCTTGTCTCTCGACCCCCCCTTCGCTTATAAGCGCCCTCTCGACCTAAAAACGCGAGCCCCCGAACACTTTTTCCAGAAACCTTACGGAGCTCCGCCGCCATCATGAACCCTAAATTCGGGGTCCAGGATCGCTGTTCAGGCACCCTGCCGGACTGGAGATCGCTGCCATCGTCACCGCCAACGCCTCTCCATCAACCATCCATGTCGTCCCCTCCATGTGTGAGTAGTTCCCTGCTGTAGGCAAGGGGATGGAAGGGATTGAATAAGATTGCTCATGTAATTCGATGCCAAATTGTTAGGGCACGATGCCTAGTATCCTCTATTTGTGTTAATCATCGTTGGTGCAACTAGTTATGCTTAATGCTTGTCACTTTGGGCCCGGGGTGCCATGTTTTCAGATCTGAACACTTATGTTTGCATGAGTATAATTGTTGTTTGGATCCTATCTACTAGTTGTATGCACTTGTTGTCAACCGGAACCGGAGACCCCGAGTGACAGAAACGGGGACATCGATGGGAATGTTTGTCAACTCGAGGTTACATGTATTCATTGTGTGTTAATGCTTTGATCCGGTGTTCTATTAAAAGGAACACCTTAATTGTCATTTGTTCCTTAATTGGCCCGGCTGAAACCGGATGGCAGGACAAAAGATGTCGTGCAATTTCTTATTGCAAGCACGTACGGCTAATTTAGGAATACATGCCTATGATTGTTTGATACTTGGATGCTATTGATATGTTTATTTACTTCGTGCTTAGTTATGTTCATTTCATGAGCTATCTTATTCATGCAACGCCCGTCTATCTATCCCTATGCCTACGGTGTTTTACTCCCGCTGTTTACAATCATTATTTTTACCGTTATCATTGTTGTCTTTATTTTACTACTGCTGTTTCTATCCTACTGCTGCTATCAAATCACTGTTACTACTGATAAATTTCTTCGAGAGATATACTTTTCAGGTGTGGTTGAATTGACAACTCAACTGCTAAGGCTTATAAATATTCTTTGTCTCCCCTTGTGTCGAATCAATAAATTAGGGTCAAACTACCCGTGAAGACTGTTGCGAACTTGCGATCCCCTACACTTGTGGGTCATCAAGACTATTTTCTGGCGCTGTTGCCGGGGAGCATAGCTCTATTTATAAGTTCACCTGGGAGTTTTTCTGTCTGCTGTAATTTACTCTTCATCATGAAGGGTAAGCGAGATCCTAAGTTTCCAATACTGCCTTCCACCACCAGGAAAGGTACTGCTCTGAACTCTAAAGCTACTCTTGATTCACCTACTGTTTTAAGTCAACTTGTTACACCACCTGTGAACGCTCGTCCCACTGTTGATGCTTTGCTTTCTGAGTCTGCTGTTGCTTCTGATGAATTTGATGATGCTGGTTCTTTAGGCCCCTTTTTAGAATCTCTTGTCACTAGGTCTAAAGAAATTACAATGCCCAATGAAAATCTTACTACACCAGTTAGCTCTCCTAATCCATATAATTATGAGAGTAGGTATCCTGATGATTCCTACATTGAACTTAATGATGAGTTTATTAGACAATATATGGACTTTTCTACTTCTAAAGATCCTGATGCTTTAAGGAAATTGCTTGAAAAGCATGCTGTTAAGAATTATTTTACACCTGATCCTGAGTTTGCTACTTCTCCCATATGCATTAAAGATGATGATTTTAATTTCTCTGTTGATCTTTCACTCATATCTAATGTTGAATCTGATCCTTTTTGTGGAACTAAGGATGACAATGCTGTAGAACACATGAATAAATTAGCTTCACTTAGCCTTCTATTTTCTGATGATAAAAAGATACAGTGTTACTATTTAGTAAAGTTCTTTCCTTTCTCATTAAAAGATTATGCCAAAGTGTGGTATAATGCTTTACCTTATGGATCCATAAAAAGTCCTCATGAATTGCTTGATGTTTTCCTTGCAAAATATTTTCCCGCTCACATGCAGCATGAGGCTTTGCAGAGAATTTTCAATTTCAGACAATTGGAGGATGATCATCTCCCTAAAGCTTGGGGGAGATTCGGATCACTACTCAGGGCTCGGCCAGGGCATGATATTCCGAAGAATGAACTGCTTGATATATTTTATAATGGACTAACTGTTGAATCTAGGACATACCTAGATAGCTGTGCTGGTTGTGTTTTCAGGAAAAGGACTGTAAATGAAGCTGAAGAACTAATGGCTAAGATTGCTAAAAATCATGATGAATGGAGCATTTCTGAACCACCTCCATTACCAACTCCGAAGAAAAGGGGAGTGCTCTTCCTAAACCTAGAAGATATGCAAGAAGCCAAAAGATCTATTAAGGAAAAAGGTATTAGAACTGAAGATGTGAAGAATTTACCTCCAATTGAAACTTTATGTGAGCCTGCCACTCACCCACCTATGGTAGAGGTACACTCTCTTCATAATTTTACTGTTAATGATATTCCTTATAGTAAGCCTCCTAGTCAGTGTTTGGATGAATTTGATAACTTTATTGTTAAACAAACTCATTTTAATATGCAAATTCAAGAAAAATTAAATGATAACACCCTGGTTATTAAAAATTTGCATTCCGTCTTGGAGAAAACTGCTAATGATGTTAAAGGTCTTGTTAAGCATTTTCATATGGTCCAAACTCAACTTGAACAAATTACTAAAGTGCAAAAAGACTTGTTTGCTGGAATTCCTACACAAAGTAGTAAACAAACTTGTGGTGTTTTAACTAGAGGAGGTATCTCTACTCAAGATCCTCTTTATCCTGGGGGACATCCTAAAAGAATTGAACAAGAATCTCAACTGGTTGAAAATAATATTAGTAGTTCCCCTAAAAAGAAAAAGAAAAAGAAGAAACATAAAGAATTAGGAGAAGCTAGTAATATGGAACTTGATAAAGAACCTACAAGTAATAATTCTAATGATGTCTCTATTTCGGATGCTGAAACTGAAAGTGGTAATGAGCATGATAATGATACTAATGAACCTGAAGAACAGGAGGAGGAGGAGACTGCACCTCCTGTTGCTAAAAAACATGGTAAAGAGAGAGAACCATGGGTGCAAAAACCCATGCCTTTTCCATCTAAATCTCAGAAGGCTAAGGAAGAAGAACACTATAATAAATTCTGTGAATGGATGAAGCCCCTCTTTTTGCAAATTCCTTTGACAGATGCTATTAAGCTGCCTCCCTATTCAAAATATATGAAAGACATTGTCACTAATAAAAGAAAAATCCCTAATGAAGAAATCTCCACTATGCTTGCTAATTACTCTTTCCATGGCAAGATTCCTAAAAAGCTTGGTGATCCAGGTATACCTACTATTCCTTGCTCCATTAAAAATAATTATGTTAGAACTGCTTTATGTGATCTTGGTGCAGGAGTTAGTGTTATGCCATTTTCTCTTTATAAGAGACTTTTATTGGATAAGATTATTCCTACTGATATTTCCCTTCAAATGGCTGATAAGACCACTGCTGTGCCCATTGGTATCTGTGAGGATGTTCCTGTTAAAGTTGCTAACTGTTTAATCCTAACTGACTTCGTGGTATTGGAAATGCCCGAAGATGATAACATGTCTATTATTCTTGGGAGACCTTTTCTTAATACTGCAGGGGCTGTTATTGATTGCAATAAAGGAAAAGTTACTTTTAACGTTGATGATAAAGAACACACGGTGTACTTTCCAAAGAAGATCAATACCACAATTGGTTTGAACTCCATTGAGAATATTGAATCCATCAAGATTGGAACTATTGATTGTCCTATTCATACACATTCAAGAAAATATGAAACCCTCATGATTGGGACAATTCCTATCCAATATGAGGTAACTTGATTGTCTATTGAATATTGAATAATTTATGTCAAATAAATTTGGTGTGGTAGCAAGACTTGATCAACCTTGCTAACAAACCAACTTTAGCAACATAAAGATCGGAAAAGACTTGCTACCCCCATGGGTAGCTACACACCCTAAGTTTGACCGAAACGTATATGCAACGGTAAAATGAGACTACTCAAGTAGACAAGGGGGATGTCACTAGTAGAGTTGATAGAATTATTAAAAAGTGTTTTGAAATTTTTTCGAATTTTTTTCCATCCGCTGTGATTTTTTTAGTAAAGTTTGACCCAAAAGTCAACAAAAAAGTCAACTATGAAAAAAAGCTAAAAATGACGACCAAAAAAGATTTTTTTGAAAATTCCGAAACCAGTTTTTTACACCAATATCCGTGTTTTACTAGGAAAACAAGCTAAAACGGATACATACGGCTTGCATCTCCGTATAACGCATGGGTGTGTAGCTACCCATGCGGGTAGCAAATTGTCTCTCCATAAAGATATCAAGATTCATTAAATTTTATTCTATTGATCATCTTTAATTTTTTGTAATTTTTATTTCTTGATTAGTTGTCCCTTTTAAATGTCAAATTCATGTTTTATTAGCCTAATTTTAATCTCTCATAAGTTCTTCAGGAAAATTTGTCAAAAAATTCCAGAAAAATTACATGAATTTTATTATTTTTAAAGAGACGCAGTAGTGCTGGGGGCTGACCTGGAGGACACCCCAGGGGCACATGCGGGTCCCACCCACGGGTGGCACCCAGGCCGCGGCCAAGGGCTGCCCCTGCCCCCTGGAGGGCCCCACCAGGTGAGTCTCCTCCCACTCTCTCTCTTTCACTCGAAAAATTAACCCCCATTGTTCAAACCCGAGCTCTTGCTCTCTGGTGCTGGAATTTTCGATCTCTTTGTTCAGCCCAATATTTTTGCTGAAATTTGGAGCAAATCCTCTGCGGTATGTGACTCCTTCACCCCTCCAATTAGAATTTTGAATGGTTTTGTATAAGTTGGGTATTTTGCTGTTGTTTATGACTTTGAATATGAACTTGCATGCTTGATTTGTAGCTTGTTAGATGGATTTGATGCATGTATTAGTTGATATTGAGTTGTAGGAGTGGTTTAATGCACTTCCTATATTTTATTTTCAAGTTTTATGAGGTTTGTTGAAAAATTTCAGAAAAGGAAGAACATGCCTAAGTTCAATTTAGGTGGGATCTTTAAGAAGAAGGAGCCCTCTTCTCGACGAGAAACGAGAGGGTCAAGTTCTAATGCACCAATGAGGCCCTCATATAATGAAGATTTGGAGCCACTTGGTGTTATTATGCTTGCTCGAGAGACGGATGTGCGTTCATCGGTATACCCATGTTATGAATTTATACAAGCTACAGGTATACATAATGAATTTACTAGTCTTGTCACTAATGCATCGTTGACAAATATTGTATTAGTGGAGAGGCCCCAATATCTTAAGCTCACTAACATCTTTATGCAAAGCTTTAATTTCAATGATGATCCATATCACCCTAGTGTGGAGTTCATGCTATATGAGCGACCGTGTAGAATGCCTTTGTCTGAGTTTTGCAGCACTTTAGGAGTGAGGAACTCGGGGATCACAAGCAAGATGAACACGCAGCCTCAGTACCTCAAGGAGCTCTATGCCGGAATCTGTCATGATGATTGGAGAGACTCTACGCGTGCAAAATTTGGGAGCATTCAGTTTCCAGCTGTGAGGTATTTGGGCTATGTCATTGCTCGTTGTATCCTTCCCCGGGATAACACAAGTAACATGAGTATTCTTGATCTTGCTATTCTTGCCGCCGCTATTAATTGTGATGAAACTTATAACACTAGCGCTCTTATTGCTCGTCTTCTTAGCACTAACAAGGTTAGAGGGCCTATTTATGGAGGCATTATTGCTTCGATCATGCTTGCTACTGCCATGCTTCCTCCTAGAGAGGATGATCTAGAGTTGGATTTTATTAGGCTTAATCTTGCTGCAATGAAAGCTCACCACTATGTCACTTATGATTCCACTTTGAAGAACTTGCGGTATAGGTTGTTATTTGGTTTTGATTTGGATAACCCTCGCTTTGTGAGATTGCCTGCTCCTGTTTTGTTTAATTCTGCTGCTAGGGACGGATACTCGTTTCCTGAGGAGGTGCTGGATGAGTACCTCGCATCACTAGCCCCTGAAGAGGAGCCAGAGGAGGAGCCACAGGACTCGCAGTGGCAGCCACAGACGGGCGCCAACTGGGGCGTGCCTCCGCCGTGGTAGATGGATCCCACTTAGGACGAAAGCCTAAGCTTGGGGGAGTACGTATTTCTCACCGACATCTTTTTATTTCGTTCACTCAATTATCATATGTCGGTGTCTTCGTTATTCCTTTGTATATTCATTAGTTTTCTTTTTGCTTTCTTTTCGCTCTTTTCAATTTGCTCAGTCGCCTTAGTTGTTCTTTTTGTTTATTAATCAAAAACCCAAAAATATTTCCTCTTTGTTTGCCTCTTCTTTCTTATAATCAAAAAGACCAAAAATATTTTATTTTGTTTCTTTTTCGTTTGTTTTCTACTTCGTTTTTAGTCGCTTCTTCCCAAATTGAAAACAGCAAAAAGATTTCTCTTCTATTTCTGCGCGTATTCCTTTCGCTATCCGAAAAACACAAAAATATTTTCTCGTCTTCTTCGTTCTGTTGTTGTTTCAGAGTTCAACCCGTGTTTGTGACGACACTTGCACATTTTTATTATTTCCATATCTTTCGGTTGTGCAAGCGTCTATGCAATAATGATGATATTTTTGGCGACGCGGATTTGATGAGGAAATTTGGTATGAACTCTATTTGTTTTTCATTTTTGTACAAATGCTTATCCTCATGCTCATGTTTTAGTTTGCTATGGTAGAATGTTGCGTAGATGATATTACTTAGTTTTTATGGATTCCTATGCTTAGCCTCAACTTGTTAAGAGTGATTAATTTGTCATGTAGACATGAGCATGTTTTGCATTATTTATAATATGGTATGGTGAAGTGAGATACTCCTCCAAAAGATTTATTTGGATTGACTTGGCACATGTTCACACATGTAAAAGACTCAAAATAAAGTCTGTTAAGCTTCGATGGTTTATTGTGCTTAGAATTGTAGTATCGCTCTTATGCTTTATTCATTGATTGATTTTGTCACAAAACATGATTATGACAGTAGTGCTCTTGATCGGTCGCTCCCGAATCTTTTGCTATCCTCCATTTGTACTGGGTGTAATTGTCCATCCGTGCATCCATTTTCCTTAAGTATTCCATTTGAGTCCACTATATCTTCCTACATATGGTATTTCACCGCCATTCCAAGTAAATTTGTCATGTGCTACCTTTAAATCATTCATATGCTTCTTTTTTTATGTCTCTGTTTTTAGCTCATGAGGAAGCAGTAGAGGGTTAGATATAACTTGTGACAAGCAAGGTCATTTCCCCCTTTTCACCCGGTGTTGATGGATTACGTCTTCACTTGAATCAACCCGAGAGCAGCTTAAGCAAAAATATAATTATAACTCACCAATTCTCCTCTACGCAATGCAAATCTGAGAAATCAGCACAAACATTGGACAGTGGTGAAACCAAGGAGAAAGAGGAGCGTACTCGCTCTTCTAAGAACCAGCTGCTCTCACAAGTCTAAAAACCTTGCTTGTTATGAGGGACTATAGCCTCTCTGTTGTGAAATCGTTGACAAAAGCATGCATCTCTCAAAACTGTTTTACTTCTGCTTATAAAAATAAAAAGCTCTAGCACATGATTAATCCCTGCTTCCCTCTGCGAAGGGCCTTTCTTTTATATATTTATGTTGAGTCGTCATCCTTCTTTGAGCACCATCTTATAGAGCATTGATGTCATTCTGAGTATAACGTGCTTTGTCCCAAAATTTTAATGATTGGAGCATGTTTGGGATATTTCTCAATTCTGATAACTTTACATCTAGTCACCGTTTAATGTCTCAAGAGGTGCCCGGCATTTATGTTTTGCCCCACAAAAGGGGCAAGCGAGAGATCACTTTACCATGCCTAGTTATATGCATTGCATCTGTGCTATTTGTTTGCATGTTTAAATTATTACTTGTTAGCATATTGTGAGTTTTGCATAAGTCTCCACGATTGCTCTAGTTCTATTGTTTTTGTAACTTCTCTCTTGTGCTTATTAAAATACTAATCATGGTTTAAACTTCTACGCTCTAAATGAAGCAAATGTGTTTGTCAAAGTTTCTTTTATCGCATCCAGTTTGTCAACTGAATTGCTTGAGGACAAGCAATAAGCTAAGCTTGGGGGAGCTGATACGTTGCAAACGTATCTACTTTTCCAAACACTTTGCTATTGTTTTGCCTCTGATTATTAATGATTTTTTTGGAACTAACCCGAACTGACGTTGTTTTCAGCAGAATTGCATTTGGTGTCTTTCTTTTGTGCAGGGTTCAGAAGTTCGCGAAAAATTCCAGAAAAATCAGAAAACGTATTTTTGAGGGAAAAGAGCCACGGAGCCAGAAGATCACGAAGGGGGGCCACCCCAGGAGCAGGGGCGAGTCCCACCCGCAGGTGGGGTCCAGGCCACGGCAGGAGGCCGCCCCTGCCCCTAGGACCTTGTCTCTCGACCCCCCTTCGCTTATAAGCGCCCTCTCGATCTAAAAACGCGAGCCCCCGAACACTTTTTCCAGAAACCTTACGGAGCTCCGCCGCCATCACGAACCCTAAATTCGGGGTCCAGGATCGCTGTTCCGGCACCCTGCCGGAGTGGAGATCGCCGCCATCGTCGCCGCCAATGCCTCTCCATCAACCATCCATGTCGTCCCTCTCCATGTGTGAGTAGTTCCCTGCTGTAGTAGTTCCCTGCTGTAGGCAAGGGGATGGAAGAGATTGAATAAGATTGCTCATGTAATTCGATGCCAAATTGTTAGGGCACGATGCTTAGTATCCTCTATTTGTGTTAATCATCGTTGGTGCAACTAGTTATGCTTAATGCTTGTCACTTTGGGCCCGGGTGCCATGTTTTCAGATCTGAACACTTATGTTTGCATGAGTATAATTGTTGTTTGGATCCTATCTACTAGTTGTATGCACTTGTTGTCAACCGGAACCGGAGACCCCGAGTGATAGAAACGGGGACATCGATGGGAATGTTTGGCAACTCGAGGGTTACATGTATTCATTGTGTGTTAATGCTTTGATCCGGTGTTCTATTAAAAGGAACACCTTAATTGTCATTTGTTCCTTAATTGGCCCGGCTGAAACCGGATGGCAGGACAAAAGATGTCGTGCAATTTCTTATTGCAAGCACGTACGGCTAATTTAGGAATACATGCCTATGATTGTTTGATACTTGGATGCTATTGATATGTTTATTTACTTCGTGCTTAGTTATGTTCATTTCATGAGCTATCTTATTCATGCAACGCCCGTCTATCTGTCCCTATGCCTACGGTGTTTTAATCCCGCTGTTTACAATCATTACTTTTACCGTTATCATTGTTGTCTTTATTTTACTACTGCTGTTACTATCCTACTGCTGCTATCAAATCACTGTTACTACTGATAAATTGCTTCGAGAGATATACTTTTCAGGTGTGGTTGAATTGACAACTCAACTGCTAAGGCTTATAAATATTCTTTGGCTCCCCTTGTGTCGAATCAATAAATTAGGGTCAAACTACCCGTGAAGACTGTTGCGAACTTGCGATCCCCTACACTTGTGGGTCATCAGGCACTTCATCAGCAACTGTCGTATCTGAATTGAGTTGTGGAACCGGAAGCAGAGCCTCCGTCACTGGTGCGGTGTGAGAAACAATGAACGACTCCAGTGGGTCGACAATGAGGCCCATCTGAGCGCCCATATTGCCATCTTCCTCCATGGGCATGCGGCCCAGTAGTGTAGGCCCATTCAGCTCTGCGCTCACCAGCTGCTCCCTTGGCAAATGCGGCCCAAAGAGAGGGTTCTCTCCTGGTTGTTGCTCCATTGACTTGTCGCTGCTTCCAACTTCACCTGCACCCCTCTCTCGCCTCACTCCATCCAAAATCTCTGTCTGCGTACAGCCCCATCTCCGCCGCTTGCTCGCCCCCATTTGCGAACCATCCTCTGCATGACCATGCAAGTCTGGTGCAACAACTTCAACCCTTCTGCCTCATTCCTCTTCAGGCCTTCCATCACGGGTCCTGGTTGACCAACCACAATCTGCGCATCAAGCAATTACCGCAGGCCTGTCATTGGTTCGACCGCTGCATGCTACGCACCGATTGGCTCCGAGACCGGTCCAAGCTGCACCTCCGTACCAGCAACCACAGAACCGGCAGACCCCGGTCCCAGGTCTATGAGCTGCCGGAAGCTCCCACCTCCATATCCATCGCCGCCGGTCGTCGGCGGCTGCTGTCCTTGATGATGCCCCAAAGTATTCTGCTAATCCCAGCGCGATCGTCTTCCTCCACCTGCCCCACCATCTCTCCGGCCAGCAGCGCTACCACCATTACCGCCACGGCCATCGGGGAAACGGAGCCTGGAATGGACGGATGCGCGTGGCGGCGGTGGTGGGTAGGTGCCATCTTCGTAGCCGAGGTACCAACGGTACCCCCAAGTGATGGGGGAGTCAAAAGACATGGACACATGGCTCTCCGGGCTCGACGTCGGCGAAGCAGAGTAGTCCAACACCCGGTCTTGTTGAGCAAAATATTTTCGGAAAAGCAATTCGGAGCCCGGGCTCATCTGAGCCCGGCTGCCCTTGCCGATTTTTTTAAAATTTGAAAATGCGTCAAAAAATTCTGAAAAAATTATGCGGAAACATATTCATGTGAGCAACACTCGTGTAATTTCGACAGAAAACACCAAATTTTACGCCCTGTGTAAAAAAGACAAAAATCTGTCTTTTGAATAGTGGACTGTTCACCTATTCAAAAAGACAGATTGTCTTTTTTACACAGGGCGCAAAATTTGATATTTTCTATCGAAATTTTACACAAGTGTTGAATGCTCCAATATGTTCATGTCCAATGTTTTTCAGAATTTTTCGAAACATTTTACTATTTTAAAAAAATCGAAAACAAACCGGGCTCATATGAGCCCGGGCACCAAAACGCCCCTCCCATAATATTTCCCTTTCTTTAACTAGCTAGTTTTCGGCTTATCGTGGAATTTCATCTGAATATTTGATCTGCCATCTGCCACCGTCGACGGACTATATGCCTATATAATTGGATCCATGACTTAACGCCACAAATACTTGGATCCATTTCAGATGCCATAGAAATACAATCGATACAATCTTTTAAAAACAGCTAACATAAAAAAAATGATTCCTTGCGCCGCTTTCTTCCCTGATCCTCCTTTTCTCTTCCACTGAAGCCCCTCTACCTTTCCTCCTCCTGTGCCCTTCCGTTCGTGGCCTCCACGCACTGGGAGTGGGCGGCCCGGTGGCCGGTACTGACGGGCGTGCGATCTACGCGACTGGAATAAAGGCAATGCGATGCAGCGGTTCATTCGACTACAGAAAATCGTTTATCCCATACAACGCCGCCGCGTCTACAAATAGCCCGCTCAACGCCGGAAGCGCTGTACTCCGTTGATCCATCTGCAGCCCACAGAACACAGGAGAGAGACGATCGAGCCGCATGAGCGCATAGCTACACCTACAGAGAGGCATGGACGACGGGCAGGGGAAGGAGGGCGGCGGAGAGAATGGGGGCGCGGGGAGCGAGTACGACGTGGTGGCCAGGGCCTTCGTGGAGTACTACTACCAGACGTTCGACTCGAACCGCGCCGCGCTCG